>WUAW01020198.1:1094-24059 GCA_017165845.1 Thaumetopoea pityocampa | reverse complement strand
CATATCATATATTATCCACAATATTGAAAATGAAAAAATATTGCTGTTCGAGTCATTATTATCATTAGCCCGTGGAAGTCCACTGCCCACTGCGGCATAAGTCGCCCCCTTAAAAAAGAGGAGGGGGGGACTTGTCATAATGTCCGCCCGGGAGTCGTTTTGGAGTTCGCAGTAGGTTTTGATTGCATAACAGTATAACACTACTGCCCGTTCATTATTTTGGAACATCTCTCAGCTGGTCCTCAACAGCATCCACAACAAGAAATGGAGTGACGCTATTATTACGTCGGCGCCACGCAGACACCAGTGGCTACAAATACAAATCGTTTTATTATTTTTGAGCAAGTCGTCTGATAATTTTTCCTTTAAATGAATAAGTTTCTATTGAGTATCTTATTTGAACGGGAGACATAATCATAATTCTTATCACTGTTCTATTGGGACGCAAAGTTAACTTGAAAAATATTACCAACAATTTTACTGCCTCGCGTCTTACACTCACGCCGGTATTCCATAAGGGTAGGCAGCGACCACAGTTCGCCACATACTACGATCCTGACACACTTCTCTCGCTTCATCACATCCATACACCTTTCATACACTTTCGTCAATTAAGAGTGCCGCGAACTTGACCTTTTCGAAACAAATTGTTAATTTGATCGAGGTAGATTTTCCTGAGCCCCCTCTTCCGACACTCACTCATAATTGCCCGATATATTCATTATCATTTTCATTCATCGATTCATCGCAGCAAAGAAAGAATAAAAACCAACTGCAATTTTTAGAAATTCGCTTTTTTACATAATTGAATACAGATTTTTTATCTAGAGATTATTTTATCAAAAAAAATCTCATTTTTGTAATTGTATTTTGTCGCGTTATAACATTTTCGCGTCATTAACGCTCTCCTGAAAACTAGTGGTTTTGTGGATGTCCGTTTGTTCTTCGCTGCCGTCGTCAATAATGACGAAAAAATTAAAGGCGAAAGAATGGAAATGAATATACTGATGATAATGAAATAATTCATTATCATCAGTATATTCATTTCCATTCTTTCGCCTTTATTTTTTTTTTATATCAATGTTGCGCAGATTCTCAATAAAGCCTTATTTATTTACCTTACTAAACTTCCTTTGATCTCAGGTAAAAAGTTCTACAAATGTTCGCTCATGAAAGAAAATGGCGGTTGCGATTTTTTCCTTTGGGCGACGGAATCTGGCGAAAGCTCATCTGTCAACCATTTTGAAACACCGCCGCCTAGTTCTTGGAGCGCTGAAAGTAGTGGTAATTCCGCGAGGGGATGGGGCATAGCGCCCACACCCGCCAGAGACAGTGGCAGCATAGCAAATGATGAAAACCTTATGTGCAATTGTGGATTGCCATGCAAGAAGTAAGTGAACTTTATTATTCCCTACCTTTAGAAATTGTACGAATATTTTACATATTGTCAAATTTAATAGCGATTCCTTAAATTATGGTCATCATAGTGTCATTCCTAGTCCATATTCATACTCACTACAGGATGCGGTGCGTGTTGGTAGATTTAACACACCCACGCATGCTGCGCGGCATGTTGTTTTCCTGACGAAGATTTCCTTCTCCGTTGACTACAGTGTAGAGACAGTACATAAGTTTGAAATAATCCAGTGGTACGGGACCGGGTGAGAACCCGTGACCTTTACGATCGCAGGTCTTGCTTTGCACCACTTGACCACTGTACAATATTTAAAAACATGAATCTGTTAGTCATGCTAATATAGATGTGGGCAAAATTACTTATCGTCCTCTTCAAGAATTTATATGAAACGAGAGAGAGATTATTAGAATAATTTATTTAAATAAATACAAATAAAATTAATAATATAAGTAAATTATCTCCTCCCGATACAAACAAATAATTTCTCAATTAATGTTTTGCACACTATAGTAAAGTTAACATAGATAACTACACCAGTGTAAAACTGTGACACAGTCGTCAGCGCCTTTCGTTCAGATTACTTTTCCATACATGCTCTATATAAATTATCTATTACTATTGTAAAGTTGTTAAATGTTAAATTTTCAAAATAGACGATATTTAAAAATAAACTTTTCAGATTGACTAATTAAAGGCTTCTGAAACCAAATCCGACGATGTTTGTTTGTTTGGGCGTCACGCAAAAACCAGCAGGTAGATTTAATTAAACTATTACAGTCTTAAAGGCACTTATTCAGACTTAAATACTGCGGCATGTTTCATCAAAATCGGTCCAATGGAATTGAACATACAGCTCTGTTTAGTAGCCGCCGTTAAGGTACGAAAGCTCAAGTATAAGTGGTTAGTTGCTTTTTATATAAATCTATGATTGAATGTGGATTTCCTATGTATCAGAAAACCGACATTCACGCGGGCGAAACCGCGGGCAAAAGCTAGTAATACTTATAAGTGGTACTACTTGCTACTCCATAAGTAATCTCTGAAACGTTGGTTGAAAGTGCAAACAGCTCTGCGCTTAAAGCCCAAAAATTTAACTCTGTACACAGTCTGAAGGTCCAACTGTACCAACTGTCGTGTATCCGATTGTTCTATTCACTCTGATTGTCAGTGTGTTTGCCAGCTCGCTATTAAATAAACATGAATTAATTAATTTCAATGTTTTATTTGTGCTAGAAACAACACCAACCACACAAACCAAACCACCAACCAAAGACAAATTTCATGGATGTAATGTATCCAAATTTGTGATATAAATTTTATTTGTGATAAAATGTTTTAACCTTCCAGAATCACAGTGCACAAAGAGGGACCCAATAAAGGCCGACCGTTCTACGGTTGTTCTAAAGATTTCAGTTCGCGGTGTAACTTCTTTCAGTGGGCCGACGGAGGAGCCAGCAGCGGTATGTTTAATAGTATGATTTATTTCTAGTTATTCATCCATTTCATAACATTTTGTATTTATTCATTAATATGTATTATTGAAGTGTGTAATTGACACTTGAAACTAAGTGAAAAACTTAAATAATAAATACTACCGCTCATAGAAAATCCAAAGTTTTAACAACTTGCCAATTTTACAACACGATATACAATAGGATATTCTGTGTGGAACCATGAGGTTCTAGTAATATCCTATTAAACTAAGACAAATTGTCTCAAAAAATGTTTATTTTTCATAGTAATAGTCAATTGTCCTATGGATAAATTCTCATTACGGAAATAATTCCACTGAAATCGTATGTATAATAGTACGTACACGGTGACGATAAATTACATGTATAAGCGCGCTTGCGCACGTACACATGCGCGCACACACACGCTCATACGAACACATGCGCGCACGCACACATGCGGGCGCCCACACATACACACATGCAGGCGCGCACACATGCGGGCGCGCACACACGCACACATGCGCCACGTACACACATACACACACACACACACACACACATAAACACACATACACACACGCGCACGCACGCATGCACACGCGCACATAATTAAGTAGTATTCAAATTATGTTCCTTAGATAGCTTCGGTAAACTTTGACTGCCAAGATTAACACGGATGTAATTACATCTTTGTATACTTTGTGTACTTTCAGTAAATTGGGGTAGTAGCGCCAGTGGCGGGGTAGGTTCTCGTGGTCGCGGGTCCGGCCGTGGTGCCAGCCGCGCGCGCGGCCGCGGCGCGGCGGGCGGCTCCGGCGCGCGCAAGTGCGGCCATTGCCGTCAAGAAGGACACACACGGGCGCGCTGCCCCAACCTACCCGCCGATTAAATACACATCCGCTTTCACAATTCGCGAGTTAACAGTGTGTTTAAAAATTAAAATTAATGAATCAGTAATTATAGTATAGCGATAAAAAGCTCATAACAAAACGAGTATGGAAAAAATAATTATTTATTTAATTTTCTCTTGAGAAAATTTAAGATTTTTTATCTCTGAGTCATATGATCGGAATCAGAAAACGTGACGTCTACGTTCAATAAATATACACATTTGCTAGCCTTGTTAGGTTATCATTTTTATTTTTTGACATATTATTACTTTTTATAGTATTATAAAATCCGGCACATTGGTAATAATTTTCACATTCATAACTTAAATTCGCAGTTTAAGCAAAACCTACTTCGCACATAACCTAGTTTTGTTTATTGCACAATGACGTCACAGGTGGTCGCGTAACCGTACTGCCGCGTTTTTGTGCCATATTTGTAATTTAAACTGAAAAATGTGTTTTCATTGCATTTAAAGGTGTATACTATTAAATAAATATTTATACACTTTTGAATATATAAAGCGTTTAAAATAATTTTTCGAATTTCAACTCCCGTTTGGATACAGATTTCGTCCAGTGCTATTCAGAGTTGTCACGAAACCATAACGCTCAGGCCGACTGAAATCCGAGCGAGCCCTGTAAGAATCTGCTTACAATACGCAAATACTATCGACAAAGTTGAAGCATGACCACCAAGGCTGCATTTTGTGTACAGTGATAGGCAGCTGCAATATAAGAATTGGTCTCACTATGATTACTGCTTGCAAACGAAAAGGTTTCGGAACTGATCATGCTTCAAGTTTGTTTATGATACGGTAAGATTACGAGTTACCGTAATATAAAAAAACATGTATGGTGAAGATTTAGTATTTCATTCATTTGGAATTATTTACGTTTTCAGAATGATCTGAAAACGTAAATAATTGCGCTCGTCCAACCGAACAATTGATGTAATGACATTTTTGTAAGTTTTAAAAAGAAGCTTTTCAAAGTTTGGTATTGAATTATTATATCGCAATTTTTTTTTAATTATTATATTGATTTATATTTATTTTTCATAAAATATTACATTTTCAACAACTTAATGTGTAAACTCAAGAAAACCAATATCCATTAAACACTAAAATTTCAACTTTTTTACAACTATACATGTTCTGATTGGGTGAGCGAATTTTTAAAAACAGTATGTGAAGAAATTCACATGTTGGGCCTAGTATGCTTTCTAAAACAGTTTCGCACTCGGAACGATAAATAATTTATTAGGAATTAGAAACATTTATAATAAAAATGTAAATATTAGTATTACTGTAAACGGTTGTGCTACACGTTATGTAAATAAACCGATTTTATAATAAAAACAATAGTTTTTTTTTTCATTCCTATTAGGTAACCTATCCTGTTAACTTTATGGGTTGTGTATATGACTAGTGTTGGAGCCAAGCTTCAGACTTGAGGCTGGTTGTCTTGACCATGAATTTCAACGGTTTCTGACATGTTTTTAACATGAACTCTAGGGAAGCCGTAAATGCTAGTTATTATATAATGATAGCGTGACTCCACCGAACATTTGACCCTACGCTGCAGCGATTTTGATGTCCAAGTTCTGAGCAGGATTACGAGAATTTGTACGTTTGAGATCACGCGCTGTATATCCCGCTCAGTCAGTCTTGTACAAAAAAAACTGCAGATAATTTCACAAAACATTTGTTTATTTAGTTATTAGCTTATACTAAAAGAGTTTACAAAACAGATGAACAGACTAAAAATCAAATCAACACTGTCGTCGAACAATGTCACATCTTCAAAATGGCCACTTTACAGGAGAGCAGTTTAAGCAAGTGTTGGACTCGCATTTCTCTGCATATTTTTTCCTAAATGATTGAATTAATAATAACTAACAAACCTATGCAGAGATATGCGAGTCCAAAACTTTAAAGTGCTCTCCTGTAAAGTGGCCATATTGTAGATGTGACTGTTATATGACCGTGTCGAAATGTTATAATCAAAACCAGGTATAACAAAACATCGGTGGAGTTTTGGCGGCAACCTGAATGAAACGTCACTTGAAGTTTTATTTTAACGTTTTATATTAGTTTATTGTGGTGTTTAATATGTAAATTTGGTGTTGTCTTGTGTATTAATCGTAAACAATCTTGAACATTGGCATAAAACTGTGACTAACATAGCAAAATGACTGTATTTTTTCAAGGTAATAGACCTGCGGAATTTTCCTGGTCAGAGTGGTATTCGTTTGGTTGAAAACTCCCAAGAAGCAATAAAGTATGATACACCGATATTTTATTGTTCACTTGAAGAATATTATATAACTTCATAAATATATACACTCGACACTGACAGAAATGGCGCGAATTCGGAGCCGATTGCCTCTTTGAAAAAAGAAGAAGAAGAAACATCGGTCTAATTATAACGAGTCGACCTATCCAACATTTTGCGGTTCAGGATCATCATTCGAGCACTTACGACCTCAAAGTACGTCATTTCTACGTGCTACCTGTCATATCCACCGACCTTTAAGCTACGCCGACGACTGGTTCTTCTGTAGATTTTGATGTGTGTGGATTTCAGATCTGGTAGAGAAACTGCAAAGCATAGCTCTCTCACTCGGATATTTGAATTTTTTTATAAGGCCCACACTATATACTGTCGTCCCCAGTACATATTGGTCCCCACTACACGGTCACGGACCTCTCCTTATAAGAAGGGGGATGAGGCCGTAGTCTACTACGCTGGCCTAGTGCGAGTTAATAGACTTCACACGCCTATGCGAACATGCAGGTTTCCTCACGAAGTTTCCCTTCTCCGCTGAGTACATTGGTATTTACAATGTAGACTGTACATAAGTTTGAAATAACCCAGTGGTACGAGACCGGGATCGAACCCACGACCTTTTCGGTCGCTGGTTGTATATAGCGTCACTTGACCACCAATGTACTCTATACACCCGGATCCGTAGATCATCTCTGGCATCAAGCATTTCTAAATACATAGGTACTCATTTATCACATCGCACTGGTTAAATCTTCACCTGTCTATACTGATATAAAACTGTAAAATGTCATTTTCTGTTCATTAAAGATATTTCAAAAAATTCAATTCTGATCAACTAATTGAGGATTTCCGAAACAGAAACTATCTTATTTTCTTCGCGTCTGTTTGTTCGAGCTTGACGCAAAAACCAGCTGGTATATTTTCATCACACTATTGCCATCTCAAAATTACTATTCCAACTTAATCACTGCAGCTTTCATCAAAATTGGTCAAGTAGAACTGAAGATGCAGCCTGATGTCCGTTTCTCTAGCCGCTGTTATGCGAGAGCAAGTAAAAATGGTTCCGGGACTTTTTGTAAATTTATAATTATTTGGGGATTGTCCATTTAGTGCGAAAACCGATATTCACGCGGGAGTAACCTAGTTATATTAATCCCAACTAAATGGACTGATGTCAATGTCACAGGTAACTGGTGGGTGTTGGCGATTCACATCCGCTCGGTGTGGCTCTTTAAAAGGATATACATCTAACTATGGACTCATTTTGACTGATATGACAATGACAACTTCATTTACAGAGCTACTTTCATCTCATTCATTTAAATCTTTTGCTGACTACGTCACCATCTCTGTTTCTTCGTCTTCTGTTTCAAAGACCCCAAGCTTTGCGCTCTTTGCATTTCGGCCTGTTGTTCTGCTTCTACGGTTTTATCTGTCATCATGTCCAGTAGTATTTCGAATTTCAAACGCAGCATATTATTTTCTTCTTCGAGTCGTTGTAACTCGTTCTTTAGGCGAATGTTTTCTTTATGAGCCGCACCCGCTTTGCCCGAGGCTGAAGAATTAGAAGGGCAAATGGTTATATGTTATCATGATCATCTATATATACTATTATAAAATTGTTAAATGTCAAATTTTCAAAAATCAAAGATAGTTAAAAACAAACTACTCAGATCGACTAATTAAGGGCTTCTGAAACCAAATAGTCGATGTTTTTTGTTTGTTCAGGCTTTATACAAAAACCAGCAAGTAGATTTTGTTAAACTCTTACAGTTTTTAAGTTACTATTCCGACTTAAATACTGCGGCATGTTTCATCAGAATCGATCCAGTAGAACTGAAAGTACAGCTTGATTCCGTTTTTAGTAGTAGCCCAGGTCAAGTAAAAGTGGTCTAAGGATTTGTATATAAATCTATAATTGTGTTGCAATTTCTCATGTAGCGGAGAATCAACATTCACGCGGGCGGAGCCACGGGCAAAAGCTAGTTATTTATAATAATAATTCTGCTATGTAGTCTTGGAAATAATGAGTAAACATTTTGAATATCTAGATACCCAGTGTCTACCAAACACTCAGCGCACCTACTAATTGTACTAACTACCGGTAGATGTCTCTAACTCGCACCAAGAAACATTTTGTGGGCATGTTTTTTAACATTGTTTTTCTGCAGAGATAGAAGCTAAGGTAAAATTTTATACTTGTATAAAACATAACGCATCATTACCAGCTAACAAGATAATTTTAGACAACATTCGGCCATCAATCAGAACCTACCGTATTATATTAAAAACAAATATCTACCCACTCACATTAATTGTACATGCGGAAAAAATGTCCTTCCTATGAAGGGCAGTCTTTCCGCATGTGCAATTAATATGAATAATAATAATATGTAGTAATGCATTCGCAGTCTACTGCCGCGCCTCTTAAGACACTATAAAATATTCTGTCAGCTAAATAGACAGGTAACAGCATCTAAATAAACAGGTGTATATATAGTTATACCTAGTCAAAAAAAATATTCGAAAAAGGTATCTTTAATTCCAGTACTTGACATTGACATGAAAATGGAGAATTGCTTAACACGGCTACAGTAAAAAATGGGATGCTGTAGTATAATTTATTCTTTGATGCGCATCAGTCAATTGGTTCACAGCGCACTCGCAGGAAGAGATAGAATGACGCTATGGTTATGTGAGTGAAGGGTTGAATTTGGGCAGATTAAAAATTATTGTACTTTTCGGTCAAAAACATAGTATTTATAAAAAAGGATGACGCGTCTTGGTAATAGAGAGTATAAGTTACTCTATGATAATGAAGAGCAGTAGTGAATTTACACATTTTCAAGGTGTAGGCTATTAAATTTTTGCCGCCTTTCCCTCTACAACCGTCACTACTTCTCTTTGTAAGACATCAGAAAAACGTCTTACAAAAATCTTTTTATGTTTATAAGGCATCTAAAAAAATTTGGTCACCAAATTTTCCGCCCATAAAATCTGCCGCCCTAGGCTCAAGCCTACTTGGTAAATCCGCCACTGATGAAGAGGTAACCAAAATAGGACATAAATTTTACATTCTAAAGTTACGCTATTTTCACATTGACACTTGCACGTATATTTCAAGCAATATTGCACGAATTAATGAATAGTATATACTATAAACCGTTAAGGACAAGACTATTATAGTGTATACGAAGTAAGAAAGAACGGGACACCATTGCGCTAACGCAACGTGTTGTTAGTTGTATGGTTGGTTTCATCAGAAATATGACAGTTTTTTTGTACGAGTGGAAATGCTCCTGACCGTACCAAGGACACGGGTACAAGGTGGAGTGGGGCCCTCATCCACTGAAACCACTTGCCGTCCTTCCACGTGCCATTATGCCCCACCATGGGTTGATTCGACTTGCTCACGTATTTCAAAACGAAGAACTTAAATGAACGATCCGAGTGACTTCATTTGGGATATTGAATGAATCCCGAATTTTATTTTTAACTAGATTAACCCGTGACTTCGCTCGCGTTGATGTCGGATGACCAATAAAACTATTTTTCTATCCCTCTGGAAGTTTTTTCGAGATAAAAGGTACCCTATGTCCTGCTCTGTACCCCTGAAAATGTGTTTACAAAATTTCATAACAATCGGTTGAGTAGTTAAGGTGTGAAAGCATAACAAACAAACTCACATTCGCATTTATAATATTAATTAATATTGCGTGTGATCTTTAAATTAGAAAAGTATATGGTACTAAATAATAAATTATCGTACAAATACATTAATTATCGTATGAAATCCAACCCTGTATGAACGCCACACGTTATATAAATTGAATAACATCCTAGAATGAAAATTGAATAACCTGGAATCCACTGTCCTTCTTCAAATGACAGTTCAAAATCTCCCAACTTCAGTTTTAACGGACCAATATCTAAAGAGAGTTCTTTTGATGCGTAGTCGCTGCCAAACTCTGTTTTGATAATCGACGTATCCTGCCTTCGCACTGGTATTGTTTTAGGCGAGAATTTGTTGCTAAACAGTGGCATTATGCGGTATAATATCAATCATTTAAAGTACACTTATTACTATAACAATGACACATAAACGACTTCCACAACAAATAGTTGCTTAGCAACGTATATAAGTTAAGTTTTTTTAGAATGGCAATCCGTATATAAGTTTAATCACTCTGAGAGTTTAATTTAATCAAGAGATGAAAAGCCGCTACCACAGGCGAGACGTCTTATTATTTAAATACTAGCTTTTGCCCGCGGCTCCGCCCGCTTGAATATCGGTTTTCCGCTACATAGGAAATCCCGAAACAGATTTATATAAAAAGCCTAACAACCACTTTTACTTGAGCTCTCGTACCTTAACGACGACTACTAAAACAGGGATCAATCTATATCTTTAATTCTACTGGACCGATTTTAATGAAACATGCCGTAGTATTTAAGTCAGAATAGTACCTTTGAGACTATAATAGTTTGACCAAAATCTACCTGCTGGTTTTTGCGTAAAGTCCAAACAAACAAACATCGACGGATTCGTTTTCAGAAGCCCTTAATTAGTCAATCTGAGTAGTTTGTTTTTAATTATCTTTGACTTTTGAAAATTTGACATTTAACAATTTTATAACAGTAATAGATGGACAGCAGCGTTATCCTGTTATCCAGTCAAAATCTACTGCCATCTCCAAGACGCCTGCCAAGGGTGGAGTTTATGGCAAATCATTCCAACAGTCCAACAGTGGATTTCCACGAGGCTGACGATGATGCGAATGGAATGGTTTATTAAAATGAACAATGCGATTATGCGAAATGAATATACGAATTGGCGGAGATTACAAAAGAAAGATTGATGACGAGGCACCTGTGGAGGCTTGATGATGGTATGACACTGCGCCGCTAAGACAAAAACCTGTGAACAGGACCATATAAAGTCAACACAAATAAAACAAGATCAAGACGTAAAAACCACTGTATAATACTGTTTTATTCGAGAAAAATATTACAATATAAATAACATAATACAAAATGGAAGTGTAGAAAATAATGAATAGATATATTGCGTAACATTACTTTGTAAAAAAATATTTCTTGTCTTTTATTAGAAGCAGTGTAAAGTCTGCAATATTTATGTCTTCAGTCTGATTAACATCACAGCAGGAATGATTAGAATTATTGAACCGATGGTGTACGTGACCGCCGCTCCAGAACACCAGTAAACTGAAAAGTAAAATTTTATCATAAGGGTAGTGTTCCTCAAAAAAAAAATCAGTCTTAATCTTGCATGCAAGACTGGCAAAGATAGAAACGATACCGATAACGGGGACAGGCTATGAATCATCACCATCACATAGAGAAGCAATAGGTTTTAACCAGTTCTATATAAACACTGAATAGCCTTACTCTGTCGGTTGATAAGAACAAAACCCAATTCGATAAGTAGTGATTAGATCTTGCAAGGCTTGCGACGCTCTTGCAGTTAGTGTAAGAATGGATATTTAAGAACAATACCAATATTAAAGCCTGATTTACTGATGCAAGGCCAAGACTGGGTGAGTCTCGTCACGGCCTTGCGTAGTCTCACGTAAAGGTGCCTCTTTAGTGAATACGAATAATAATAATATTTTGAACACTTTTACACATATTTATCTAGTCCGAAACTAGGATTCCTTGTTTCTTGAGTACTAGAGAACGATCATCATTATCATCATATCAGTCTACAGACGTCCACTGGACATAGGCATCCTCCAATGATCGCCACATCGAGCGGCTATGAACCGCCTGCATCCACCGATTGCCCGCGACCTTCACGAGGTCATCGGTCCACCTAGTCGGGGGTCTACTCACATTACGCTTTCCGTTTCGGGGTCCCCACTCCAGCACAACATTACACGTGCGACAGACGTAGACAACGATATACGTACTTATATAAGTAAATACAATACATAAATAGATAAATACGTCCATGACTCGATTATAAACATCGTGCTCATCAGACAAAGTTTGTCCCTACCAGGATCGAACCCGGGACTCATTAGCACAGAGAATAAGATCACAACCGCTGTTCCAATCAGTCGTGTAATTTACGTGCGGTGCGCTTCGAATTGAGAAATTCTGTTGGCCATTTGCCTTGCGTCACCGGACAAGATGGCGAGTGGCGAATGCACTCCAGCTGTTGCCTTGGTGGCTAAGAGGGGATGACTAGCAAAAGGGCTCCTCAAGAGTGGCCCGAGCCTCGGCTTGGGCAGTTGCGTGAAAAATATTTATCGAGGTTTTAGGCCTCGGTACAATACTGCACATAATGGCGGCGGAACGCGGTGCGAGCTTGTGATGTCTTCGACCCCGTCGGCGGGATCAGTGTCTGACCGCGTGACCGTTATGTTGTCGCGTGCTCAGTGACGCGAGTACGCGAGGCGGGATACTCAAACACTTTTTTTGGTGCCAAGTCTTGACGCGTCTATTATACATATATTATTACTAGCTGTGCCCGCGACTCCGTCCGCGTGGGCATTCGGTAAGAGCGAAATTATACATAAATTATTTTCTCCGATCTTAATAAGAATGAATGATAAATGATAGATAAATGAAACAAACACTAAATGTTAGAGGTGCCAGGTGTGAGAGGTCGCGCGCTTGGTAACTGTTGCTCTCTCTCTCCCGCCCTAATATTGTTTATTTTATTTTATATAAATTGAGAATCGTGTAATGAGTGATGCCTTATCTCACAAGTTATCCTGTTATTCATTCAAAGTCGACTGTGATCTACAAGAGCAATTAAATGAATATAAAAATAATTTAAAACATGTTTGGCCAATTTAAAACCGAACTCGATATTCTCGAGTAATACCAGGTCCGTAGCGTCTACGGAGCCGGCGCACACGGGGAGAAATTAATCTCTCCGTATACGCTACGGAGGTGGCACCGCTAGTGTTAAGAATGATGCCGACCTGAGGAAGCTAGCAGAGGCCCCGCAGCGCGTGCCAGAGCGCCCAGGGAGCGCAGAGTTCCAAGCACAGCGCCCCGTGCCTCCTGGGGCGCCTGGCCCCCGGCCATGGAGGTCATGCAAGACACCGCGAATGCAGTCGCTGTTGTATTAAATATGATTTAAGCCATTACTAAACTTGATTAAATCACTCTAAACTTATCTGCTACTGGTGTCAATTCTGATATACATACATAACAATAAGTTAAATTCCTCGCTTTTTCTAATGACCAAACACAAAAACGAGATAGCAAACATTTTTAGTGAATACCAACCTAGATTTCTGTCAAATGGCACAAAAATGTTGCGATTTGTGTATCTTTAACCGGCATCTTCCACAGGTCACGTCAAAATTTGTATCCAGAACTTAATTTTTACATGTCTAAGCAAAACTGACAGCGTCAAAATTGTTGCTATCTCGTTTTAGCGTTTATATATAGAATATTTCGAATAGAAAGATTTCGAGTACCAGTCCAAATGACTTTTCGAAATTATATGCGCATTAATAATTAATATATTACTCGCTCCAAATGGTGAAAGCATCGCGAGAAAATCTACATGCCTGAGAGATTTTTCTCGACGGCGTATGAATTCTGCCAACCCGCATTAGACCAGCGTGGTGGATTATAGCCTAACTCCCTCATTCTGAGAGGAGGCACGTGCCCTACAGTGTGACAGTAGATGGGTTGAGTTATCAAAGGTTTTTATTACATTCAATGAACAATCAGTATTCTGTATTTCTACCGTTAACTCGTATAAAGAAATCACAACGATGCGGCATGCTCAATATGAATTCAAACAAATCGCTACGGAATTATCGCCCACATATATTATAATATGTGAAAAAAAAAAATCCTGGTATATGTATGGTGTCCATACTTGGCAGAGGTTTTCTATGAAGCATATCCCATGTCCTACCGTGATTGCTCAATCGCCAGATTGAGAGAGATGGACATTTACATTAGCTTCGGAAAGTGTGTTTGTAACGATTTGTGTCATGTGTGGAAGCTGAAATGACGCAGCTCTTCTCTGTGGTACCAACATTAATGTTGCCCAAGAAACAGTCTTCATCTTGCATGCAAGACTGACAAACATAGATACGATACTAAGAATGGGGATAGGACACCATCATATCACGATATCACAGGTTTTATCTAGTTATATATAAACATTGAATAATATGATAAGACAAAAGTCACGCAAGGCTTGCGAAACTCTAACAGTAAGCGCAAGACCGGGTATACCAATATTAAATCCGATTTACTAGATAAAAGGCCAAGACTGGGTGAGTCTCACATCGGTCTTACTTTTTTTTTATTATAATAAGCTAGCACTTGACTACAATCCCACATGATGGTAAGTGGCGATGTAATCTTAGGTGGTAGAGCGCACTAGCCTAGTAGAAAACTGTTCACTCTTCTTGAAAACGTCCACATTATATAATTACGCAGGCAACACTATGAAAACCTGATTTACTTGTGCAAGACCGAGACTGGATAAGTCTCGCGTCGGTCTTGCGAACAATACTAACCAAAGTAATGTAGTAGCATATGCTTTTCATTTTAATAGTTCCCCATGCTTCCTTAATAGTTGTTCATATTTGACAATGATGATAGCATTGGTTAACGTTATTTTTTAATAACACACTGCACAAGTATGAATAATAGCTGATATTTTTCAAGTAGTAATACTTACATAACGAAAACAATACAAGCCCCAGCCAAAGCCACTGAATAGGCGCTAGTAATAGAGGCTGTGGTGTTGCAGCTAATGCTACGCAAAGAAATGATGCTGGCGTGAGTGCGAGAGCACCCCTCGCCGCTTGTTCTGCGGCGCGTGCGCCTAATCGACGTGCAGCACCACCTTGTAGAACCGCCATTATAAAACCTAAAAGAAAAGCTTGCTAAAAACCGGCTATAAGACACTTATATAAGTTTCCTTAATATTACAGCCTGACGAAAACATTTAGAATATCAATAAGCAAAAAACTAGTAAGACTGTACTATACGAAAATTTAACACGCGCAAATAATTTATAAAAATTACTTGAAATTAAAGCTTATAAAAACAATATAAGTTTTGACTCCAAGTTTTTTCGATAAATAAGTATACATAAGTACATACAACAGTACATAATTTCGGTTAAGAAGCCGACTAAGAATAAATCGGACACCATTGACCTACTACGGTTGAATTATTATTTTATTCCCATATTTTTATTATACATAATTTACAAATTTACAGAAATTACAAATTTCCTAGTTTACGGAAAACGCTTTATTTCAAGGAGAAATAGTTAATATCTTTAAGAAGAAACATCCAACAGAAAGTACAAGGATTGTGCCAAAATTAATGCACGGTAAACTCTGACTCAAAAATTATTTATGGAAAAAAATATTCAGAAATTTTCCATTCAAAATATTCAGTTTTTTTTAATACGCTCCTTTGACACTGGTACCTGTCGGAACTCGAGCTGCGGCCATTACGCCCCATTTATCGTAGGCAAAGATCATAATTTCTTTCAGTTTTGTCTGTTGGTGACGAAATATTTGTGCTCTCGGCGAACATGGACCCTTCCAGTCGTCGCTCTGAAATCTCTTTGAGTTGGAAGTCACATATTAGTTCATTAATTGCGATGATGCGAAAGCAAGGATGGTTTCATTTTCATAACGAGCCAACAATTCACGCTTATTTTCCCAACGTGTTGCTTTTTGCTGGCCTGACAAGTAGTATGGCACCAACCGCGACGCCACCTTTCTTTTGCTTAGCACCTATGTTAAAATACGATGCGCGCTCGTTTTCGAGATTTCCGTCTCGGCCTCAATTTCTCTTACCACGATTCTCCAGTCTTCAACAAGCAATGTTGTAATGATTGAAGTGTTTGTGTTATCAGCTGTTACACTAGACGGCCGCCCCGCGCGCGTATCGTCTTCGCTGCTTGTTCGGCCTTCTCAAAACTCCTTGTGCCACCTCTGTACTGTGCTACGATTCACAGTAAAACTTTCACACGCTTTTTTTTAACACCAGAAGAATTTCAGGCACTTTTTACCACACACTGTTTCACTGCGAATATTCGCACGTCGCTTTATTGCTGAAATTCGACCATACAGACTGTTCTCGTTATCTTTTCGAAGTTTTGGCATTTTCCTTTTAAACGAATCTCATTACCGTATGATACGAACGTGTTCTTAAGAATTCAATATACACACGACGCTTAGATCAGCTAAATTCACCTGTCTACATTAGCTACAGCGTCCACTGTGCATTACTTTTGGGACAATCGTAATCGTATTTAAATCATTGTTAAAAGTAAGAATTTCATCGAACACCGTTCACTTTTGGTACTGTGAGCAAATAAGTTAATACTGGTAAGTCTACTCACCCATGACTAGGAACATTTTGCCTTGTTGCATCGCAGTATAATGGAAAGTATGATGCGTTAAGAATGTGAGAGTAAATTCGAGACCTGAGTATACGAATAAATATAGAAAATATATTAGTCCCAGCTTTGACAACACTCGGCTCTGGTGTTGAGTAAAATTTTTGACAGCAGAGAATTTTAGTAGATGCCAAGGAGAGACAAAGTCCACAGATTTAGATAGAGTCAACGATAGAGGTGCTCTTTTATCCTGAAAAAACATAGCCATGTGAACAGAAGTGCCGAATACACAATAATATAACCACAATTGACACGAACGATTATTATCGTGCTTCATTATCTTAAAGTG
Source organism: Thaumetopoea pityocampa (assembly GCA_017165845.1). Classification (NCBI taxonomy): domain Eukaryota; kingdom Metazoa; phylum Arthropoda; class Insecta; order Lepidoptera; family Notodontidae; genus Thaumetopoea; species Thaumetopoea pityocampa. The sequence goes on along the minus strand of WUAW01020198.1, from coordinate 7,294 downwards.
CTAATCTGTTAAATCTAGATTATAGAGTATCTTAGAATTAAGTGCAGAAAGCAAGAGCAATCATAATTATAATTATTTATTTAGTAAACATCACATTGGATCTTCATTTGTTGATGTTAATCATGAAATAAAATTTCACTTTTCTGATTTCCTACCAAAGTTACTGTTTTGAAGCGAGCAGATTAGCACTTTAAGCCGATGATATGCCCACCTTTTCCAACGTCTCCGGAATGCAAAACATGACAAGCATGATGTTGATGAGAGAGAGACATAGAGCACAAAGAGCCGGACGTTCTCCCCAAGCTCCGGTGGAAAAGTCACTGTTTTTAGCGAACCACGCACCGGCCAATGGTCCAACTATGAACCCAATGGAAAATGCCAGTCCTACTAAAGCCTGAAAGATGATGTTACATTAATATAAGTATATTATAAAGACAGTAATTTGTTATTTTTGTTATGGATAAGTTAGATACAAAAGGATCGAGAACCTAAAATGTCATAGAACACACAAGCTCTATGCGTGGGCCCAAAAAGCAGTCAACTGGATTTTCTGACGTGTATTGGTTTTAGTACTTCGTAAGTTTGACCGCTTGTGCTGTTAGATTTTAGGATATAGTGGTTTGAGCTGAATGTCCTTGATGCAGTCAAAATCCAGCAGTCGAGGGCGACTAATTCCGTCTCATATAAATTACGATATGTTTTAGGAAATTTGTTATTAGTCTTTACAAAAGACTGACTGGCTCAATGATAATGCTTTAAACCTTGCTTTTCGAGCTATTTAGTCCCGGTTTTCAAACCCAATAGGGTCAAACTGTGTGATGAAAGCGTGAATGTTTGTATAAGTCGTGAATGTGTATCTATAAATGCATTTATGTGTATTGTGGCGTTATCTAGTGCCCAAGACACATAGAATCTTAATTTGAAGCCAGGTGTGTATGAACGTGTCCACATATTATTATATTATTATGGAATATTTTACATACTCCAATAATCTCTTTCAATTAAATTTGTTGCGTTCCAAGATAATTTAGTACTATTTAGGGCATACATATTAACAATCAATAGACACCATCATGTAGCTCGGACTACCTACACAAGTGAGCGGTGGAATTAGTACCAAAAAAACACAGCCATTTATTTGATCTATGTACCCGCCCATTCGACTAAAATCTATGGTTTTTTTCACGATTGCGGCAAACAAGTTTACGGCGTGCCTGATGGTAAGCGGTCACCGCAGCCTGTGGACGCATGTAACAACAGGAATATCACAGACGCCTTGCCGACCCTTCAAAAATTTACTCACTCCCCTCTTGAATAGCACCATACCGTAGTCCTTCGGGAAAACCTCAGCAGGGAGCACATTCCACACTCGGAGCGTTCGTGGGATATACAGGGTTAATGGTAATTGGACGTATATCCCTCAGGAGCTGACAGGGGGGCCAAAATGCAACAAATTGATTCCCCCATATGTATGGCCGAAATTCAATAGTTTTCGAGACATTCAAATTTTAAGGGTTTTTCGATATTTACCCAAAATTTGACATTTAATTCCAAATAAAAAAAACTAGTTATTGAATGGGTACCATTAAAAATGATGTAGCTGGCACGTCAATTAAACTATGAACGTAATTAAAAGTACTTAATTCAACAAAATAATTAAAATTATGAGCGATTTAAGAATTATATCTTACCAATATTTTCATTTTATTTAAAAAAACCTAAGAACCACTTTTACTTGACCTCTCGGACCTTAACGGCTGCTACTAAAACAGGGATCTTCAATTCTACTGGACCGATTTTGATGAAACATGCCGCATTATTTAAGTCGGAATAGTACTTTTAAGACTGTATCAGTTTAACCAAAATCTACCTCCTGGTTTTTGCGTGAAGCCCGAACAAACAAACAAGCAAACAAACAAACATCGACGGATTTGGTTTTAGAAGCCCTTAATTAGTTGATCTGGGCAGTTTGTTTTTAAATATCTTTGATTTTTGAAAATTTGACAATTAACAATTTTATAATAGCATAGATTATACTCGTTATATAAAGTGAAACATTATGTAATTAAAACGTTCAAATTAAATATCTTCACCCAGTTGTACTTACTGCAAGATTGCTTTGAATAACAGGTTTGTAATGTCTGTGGGTCCACTTGAGCAATTTGAACAAGTTTGGAACATAATATACGACGCATAAACCCACATCTACCTACGAACGTAGTTAAAGTTTCATTTGATTCGAATTCAATTGAATTTTGTTAGTACATATAAGGCGTGTGGGTGGGAGTCTGAATACGCATAGTGCTGATTTTTTGTTCTGTTGTCTAGCGCATAGTAAGTGTATTAAAAAAAAACATTTACGCATGCGTAATATTCATTTTATCGGCGGTAAGTTTGTCATAGTATATATAAATAATAACTGTCAAAGAAATCGATGTATTTTCTAAACTTAAAATAGGGTGTCACTGTCCAATTTTGAAAACTACTCAATACATATTATCTTGAAACAAATTTCCGTTAAGTGTTTTTTAGCTCTACTAATTTATTTTTTTTTTCAGAATTATCCACAGTTGAAAGTCTGGGAACACAAATGTGTAAAATTACGATTTTTGAAGTGCATATTTCACAAAATTTTGCAATAAATAAAGTCATTTTAAATAATAAATTTTGATTAATACGTTTTTTGTACGAACTGCCACCCGAAGTATTTTTTTCGTAATTTCACTACACCAATGAAATTAGGTTTCATATAAACCCATGTTTCCGCTAACTATGGCATCCAGGCAAATGAACAGGGTGAAATTCAGTTCATCTAATAGATTGAATATGTTTGGCGGTACTATATCGGATACGACTAATGAACTGTCCAAGCGAAAGCCGAATTAAATAAAGAAGTCTCCTTCTTCCTGACGTTATTAATTCTAGCTTTGTGGTCAAGATATTTCTAAATATCTGCTCATTTCTATTAAACCTTTCGTTTTAGCCGTATTTAGCCGGCATCCAGGCGATGACCTGTATGTAAGAGCATCGTATTTAGCTAGCATCCACGCGGTGTCCATGCGTGTACGAGCACCGTATTCAGCCGGCATCCACGCGATGCTCTGTGTACGAGCGCCGTATTTAGCTGACGTCCACGCGAAACCTGTATGTACGAGCCCCGTATTGGGCTGACATCCACACGATGCCCGGGCGTACGAGTACCGTATTTAGCCGGCACCCATGCGATGCCCTATGTGTACGAGCGCCGTATTTAACCAACCTGCCACTGGTTAATATTTTATTGACCTATATTGGATTATACGAACGTAAAAACTGTTAGGGTGGATGTGGGATCGTGTCGAGCCTTGTTTTAAAATTTATCATACTATATTAAATTACTAAGAATTGATTTATCCTAAATTGCATTTTTATTTTTAATAATCGCAAAATTTTCAAATGTTTTGTTATGTAATACTTAAATAAGAAAATCCGAACATTAGCTTACCGACATGCGCTGTGCACACGTCATGCGTCATTTCCACATTAACAAAATGTTAATATGTGAATTTACACATGCGATCATAATCGTCCGATTCCCATAACGTGGTATAAAGGGGAACCGAACGACAGAGCGTTGTTCATTGGTCAGCAGAATGCATCGCTAGGAGGCTAATGTTCCCAGATTCCTTGCACCCAAAAAATAACAAACTGTCTTTAATAATTATGTGCAAATAAATCAGCTTGGAGATGTTTTTGCATTTGTAATAGTGCAATTTGCAATTGTATAGTGTTTGTATAAACAATGTCTAAAACCGGAATAAATTAGTTTGTACTGGCTACGATGTGCTTCGCACTCTCGCATCAGTCAGTAAAAGCGTCTCCAAGTTGATTTGGCTGTATTTAGTACTTACCATGCCTCTAGCTCTAGTCTTGTCGGTGGATACATCGGTAACGACGGCCATGCTAAGGCTCACGTTCGCTTTGCTCAGGCCCCCGACGAACCGCGCCAACACGAACACGCTGAACGTACTCGCGCAGCTCCATACAGCGTGGGACACCGTTATTCCTGTCTGCGTAGAAGATAAAATTTAGTGCTCCCATCGTAAAACTACCCAATTATTGGATATACGTCATCAGGAACACTCGTAGTGATTACCGATCGGATTATATAGTAAGTATAATATACCATACTAGTTTATGTTCGCGATTCCACCCGCGTGAATGTCAGTTTTCCGCTACATGGGAAGGACCAAAAATCATTTTTCCTTGACCTCTCGTACCTTAACGGTGGCTACTAAAACAAGGATCAAGCTGTATCTTCAATTCTACAGCGACCGATTTTGATAAAATATGCCGCAGTATTAAGTTACAATAGTACTTTTTTGACCAAATCTACCCTCTGGTTTTTGCGTGAAGCTCAAACAAACCAACGTCTACGGATTTGGTTTCAGAGGCCTTAATTAGTCGATCTGAGTAGTTCTTTTTTTAAATATCTTTGATTTAAAAAATTTGACACTTAACAATTTTATAATAGTAATAGATTAAACCTCGACAGGTACCTTGTACATTTGTGATTCGCTCACCGATCTCAGGTTTCGAACTTGTACCAATAGATTACTGCTACTTAAAATAAAAATTGTGCGAAACTAATATTTCCATGCGTTATTTTAGAGAGCATGTAAAACAGTGGTTTGTCTCGGCATGACCCTAGGGTGATGACTAGTCATCCCTAGATAGATGATGATGAATAAGCAGATTAGGAACCTTTTGTAAACGTATAAATACTTTGTATTAGATATATATTAGCAGTGTATACATACAATCACGTATTTTTCCCTGACTCTCCGGCGGGGAATCGAACCCCGGTCTCCCGGGTCACCACGTCGCGGGGATATTGACCAATATACTACCGAAGAATTGGGGTAGGCAGAGACCACTTCTTTCCACTTTCTATGAGCAAAGTAGATATATATAGCCCACTTTTCGACCCTGCGGGAAACGAGACATGTCGAGTGACACACCACGACGCCGCCATTTTTATAATGTTCAAAAGCAGTGTATATGACCATAAATATCAAAACAACGGAAAACATACAATTCTTTTGTTAGTATTACTTGGCAATATGCAACTATCAAATGCAAATATATAAATATATATATAATATATATGCAAATATAATTGAGGATATTACCTGCAGTTAATTTCTAGTGTAAGGAAATTTATTTCTACTTTTAGCCACGAGATTAATGAGTATTGTTACAACTGTACCAACATTACACAACTAATTGAGAACCAGATGTTTGTGTATGTATGATGAATATTATGTATTTCAAAATTAATTTATTAAAATAGATTATGAGTATTAATATATTTTATGAGAGTACTTCTTGTCCACAGCTCCGCCCGCGTGAATGTCGGTTTTCTGTTATATGAGAAATCCCGAAATAATAGATAGATATATATAAAAATAACAGATATATAGATTTATATAAAAAGCATAAGAACCACTTTTACTTGAGCTCTCATATCTTAACGGTGGCTACTAAAACAGGGATCAAGCTGCATCTTCAGTTCTACTAGACCAATTTTGATTAAACATATCGCAGTATTGAAGTCGGAATAGTACCTTTAAAACTGTAACAGTTTGACCAAAATCTACCTGCTGGTTTTTGCGTGAAGCTCGAACAAACAAGCATTGACGGACTTGTTTTCAGAAATGCTTAATTAATCGATCTGAGTAGTTCTTTTTCTAAATATATATGATTTACAAAATTTGGCATTTAACCATTTTATAATAGTATAGATGAATAGATGGATGCGTGTTATGTATGCCGGGGCCTGCCCCCGCCTCGACTGTTGATGTTGGGACATCGTATACAGGGTTACAGGAAAAGTCGTGCTAGATCAGGTTTAGGTGTGGTTACAGGAAAAGGGCGTGGAGTACCCATCATTTCTGACTTATTTCACTATGAAACACCCTACCCTAACCTTAACCCTTTTCGAGATATTCGAATTTTAATTTTTTTTATTGAAAATTGTCGATTTTTAGTCTACTACATTTAATTTTGTTTATTTTGTGTGTCTTATTATTATTATTGCATTTTTAGATGTGTAATAAGATGCTTTAGGACGTCAATCATTAAAATAGAGCATAAGTTAATTGAATAGGCCTTAGTAGACAAGTGAAAGTTAAGAAATTGAAAAAAATATTAGAAAGTTT
>WUAW01020193.1:779-13264 GCA_017165845.1 Thaumetopoea pityocampa | reverse complement strand
TTTGTATCCGAGTCATGGACGTATTTATCTATTTATGTACTGTATTTATCTATATAAGTATGTATATCGTTATCTAGTACCCAAGAGACAGGGAATCCTAGTTTGATATTAAATCAATACGTGTTAAAATGTAAAAAAAACTACAAAATGAAATTATCAACTCTCATGACTTGATATTATAAAAAATCAGAGGTCCCCAAACTTTTTGTAACGTAGACCACGTGCAATTTTTTTCGATTTTGGGATAATATATAATATTGAATTTTAGATAATATTTAATTTTTGCAAATTCATCAACTTCAAATGTGTTTTCCATAGCTGATATGGACCACTTGCTGGTTACCGTCGACCCCTAAGAGGCGATAAAGATTAATTTGGGTATCAATGGTATAGAATGTAGATCATTGATACCCAACGATGATGACCTGCAAGGGGTCCACGCCAACTGTCAAAAACACATTTGAAGTTAATGAATTTACAAAAATGTCATATTAACTACGCTTTGGGGGTCTATCTAAAAGTGAAAAACATTACAGATGGTCTACAAGACAATAAAGTTTGAGGACCTGTGGTCTAGTAGCCCTAATATACGAAGAATCAATGTAAATTCCTCGTTAATTCTAAAAGACCAAATTACATTTGTCAATTGAATGTTTGCCCCTATTGTTTGCAAAACGTGGCAAGTTCGCTAATTGGACTTGGAGTAAACTTTAAGTAAGCGTTCGACAAATGTCTTGGGCAGATCCGTATAATATTTTGGGCAAATGCAATTATAAGCACAAAACTTTGAGGACGGATTGGGCGGAGAAACAATTTAAATCAAAGAGCACGAAATAACGCAATGAAGAAGTTTAACACTTTTGAACGTTATAAAATGGCGTCGTTGTTGTTCGCGACCAGACACGCCTCGTTGCCCGCGGAAGCGAACTGTGGGCGGCGGATAGCCACTTTGTTGCATTGGACGATCGTGGCAGGTGGAAAGAAGTGGTCTCTGCCCATCCCAATGGGAAAGAGCCGTGACTGTATGTATGTATGTAGCATGTACTATGGTCTCTCCCTACCCTTATGGGATATCGGCGTGAGTGTATGTATGTAACACGAAATAAAGGAGATTGAAATTGCAACACGTTAGTGGTATAGTGCTGTATGGCGCTGGGCGCCGTGTGGCGCCGGCGTGCTAATAGCGTCACACGATCTCTTCCCGTGGTGCTGTGAGAACTAGCCATGGGTTGTAACGGGATAATGAGCAGCAGCGTCATCCTGTTATTCAGTCCAAATCCACTGCGATCCTCAAGACACCTGCCAGGCGTGGAGATTATGTCAAATCCCTACTTTTAAGGAGGAGGCTCATGTCTAACAATAGACTTCGGAAGGCTGATTATGATGATGATGATGATGATGTATGATACGAAATCGATGATATGATATGAAACTCTGGAGATCAGAGAACCATCCGTCAATTGAAGCTTTATATGACATACCAGAGCCAACAGGAGAGGATACCCTAAAATATATATACATACATACAATCACAACTTTTTCCCTGGCTCTCCCTCCGGTGGGGAATCGAACCCCGGTCATAATGACAACTATACTACCGAAGAATTGGGGTAGGCAGAGACCACTTCTTTCAACTTGCTACGAGCAAAGTGGTTGTCCGTAGCTCATTTTTTGCCCCCCCGCCTAAATATTTTGCACTGCGAGAAAAGCGAGGAGGAGCATGTTAGGTTGTTATAGAAAACGCACGAGCCGAGCGAGCGAAGCGAGCGTACCGCGGCAGTAGCCGGCGAGTGCCACTTTATAGATAGTAATAAACAAGTGTCGATTGCTTCAAATGGGACTCAGTGTCGATTGCTTCAAATGGGAAAGTCAGTAAGCCTCGGTGAAGATCTCAACAATTACCGAATATGTATTAAATACATTGATATACGAGTTGTTTATTTAATAGGCGATAAATATTGAATAGTTTGTACGTAACAATTTCGGATCAGAATATTTTCTTGATTTTTCATTAGTCGGGTTATGTTAGTTTATGAACTTTTTTTCATAAATAAATATTTTTACATTAATTTCGTTCTGAATGCAGTGTGAGTTTTGGACAAAAATGTAAGAACACAATGGTAAATAATCAAGGTAAATTGTAGCCGATCACTCCCCACGTATTGATTTATTTTGACAAATACACAACTCTGCGCTTGTCTCCCAAACAAAATACCGCATGTAAACTAGTTGTTTTCGAGTCGTTTAGCTAACAATTGTATTGTTGGTGGCCTTCACGCCGCTTTAGACCATTATCACACAGTACTCACTCCTCAGAACGCTGTGAAACATTATCCTTGTCCTTGTGTGCTTGCCCTGAGCTGCAAGAGTTGCCCATAACGTAGCCGGCTCAGCCTCGCCGCCTTTAGCTTGTCATCACCCTTTCGACGTGCACCACATACACCAAACTATACACAGTTGTAACACACAGACGGGACCGAACCGGCTAATATATAATATTATACAGTTATTGAACATTTCCCGGCGTCGCGAGCATTTCAAACATAAATTCGGTTACGTGCTTCCGTTACACACGCTCACCGCCGAATAATCGATGCGCAGTCCGTTCTCCCCTCCCCCGTCCCTCTGTCGCGCGCGCGCTCATTATCTCCTTTCCCTACACGCTGAGAGCTTTTCCGAAACGGTTTCTTCCTGTTTACATTTTTACATTGGCAATCTTTTAACGCCAGTTGAGTTTAAAACACTATTTGCAATGCCAGTTGCTATCTGATTTTGCATCTATCATGTCTCGATCCATTTGCAATAACGAGTTATCGATATATTGGTAGGAGTTTCGTCTGTACTACTTAGATGATATCTTCATTTTTGGCAGAGGATCAAACAAGTCACTATGAAATAGTTAAGTGTGTGTATAAGATGCTAATAGGTACGATGCGACATATAAATGTAGTATTTAAACTAATAAATAATCTAGTTATTAATTAGTATTATTATTGACTTAATGTCTTAACAATTGGAAATTGTTTTAGTTCAAAATAAATTATCGTTGAAATTAATTTAAAGCGTTCATAAATTTTCCCAATTCAATACTCATGCTAAGTTCGTATATCAGTAAAACTTAGGTTAAATAGGCATTTTAGGTCCCCAAAATCCCAAATTAACACAACATGAAATGAAAACTTGTTAATAATATATTTCGTATGAAATAATACAATATATTCACTTCTAAGCACATTAAAGGTCAGCAAATTTATAATGAGAACTATTTTGTGAATTTTGTGAATGTTTAATTCTAACCTCTTAATTGTAGTATCTTCGACCCTGGCAATGAATACTAACTGCATTCTAAATTCGAAATACGAAAATATAAAAGTAATGTCGTTTGTTTCTGTCTTGGTTCACAGCAAGTGCCCTACAAGTATTATGAGTCCTTCAACTTTTGATTTTTAAATTATTGTATTATTTTGGCTTAAAATAATATTTTTCTGGTGCTGGCATAATGCCCAGATGCTTTATAAATTCCGTGCGACGTCTCAGAAGAAGTTTCATACAGGAATACGGTGAATTCTCTTTAGAAAGTAAGTCGTTTCGTGCTTTGAATATTATTACAATTTTTGTCAAATACTTTGCAGTAACGGTACATGTTCTTATGCTAAGCAGTACACGAAAATTCATTTTACATTGTGTAAATATATTATTTAGAAACAGGAAAACTATGTTAAAAATATTTAAATTTGTATTTTTAAAATTAAACTGACGTTGACTACAAATATTTAAGCAGTGAAAATATCAACCAATAATCTATCCTTTACTCTGATTTTTACGAAATAGAATCTGCGAGGAAATTCGATTCGTGAAAGTCATTTATGTGGCTTAAAGATTTCCAGAGCTGAAGTAGAGAAAACGGGATGTATCGCTCTTAGAACCGATAGACGTAGGTATTAGGTGTTGAAATGACAATCCCCACCGGGAAACGTGGTGTGTCCATCTCCGAGTAAGGAGGTGCACCGATGAATTAAGACCGTGGCTAATCGTTGTATGCAAACACCTCACAGCCTCTCGGTGTGGCGATCATTAGAAGGAGACTAAGGCCATTCGCACACGGGGCGACTAGCATTTGACACGTAGATATATCTTACATGGCGCTCGTGAGTCGTCGTCATACAATTTCGCTAGTCAGTCGCATGCTACTGGCTATACTGATTGCACGCTACGCGACATCGTCTTCTCGGAGAATGCACACTTGATGGGTGTGAACGCGTAGCGCCGTGTGCGGACACCACACTATTAGAGTAGTGTGCCAGTATAGATTGCACCGCAGTCGCGTACGCGTATCGAACCCGAGTCGCCCCGTGTGCAAATGGCTTTACGTTCAACAGTATGAGTAGCTTGGAGATCTTTTTGGGTTTGCAGCAGTGCGCGTATTAACGTGTAAAGAAATGAAACAAGCTATAAAGAACTCCGGTCCAAAGATCCGAGTGACGTAGAGATAGAAATAACAATAGAGTGATAACTGATTAGCTCAGTGGCACTAACCCTGCCTTCTGTGCCAATGAATCCTGAGTTTGAATCCCGGTAGGGACAAATTTGTGTAAAGATATGTACGGATAGAGATGTTTTTACTTTTGTAATAGTGTTTGTACACATAGTGACTTAAACCGGAATAAACCAGTTTGCGCTACCTACCACGTGCCTCGCACTCTTGCATCAGTCGCTTATAAGTAGCGTTAGAAGTTAATTATACATATTAAATTACGTTTATTATGTATAATATTAAGTGCATTAGTGGGGTAGTGGTTTTAGACACGACTTACGATCGAAGGTCGTGGGTTCGATCTCGGTTCCGTACCAGTGAGTTATTATTTGTAATTCATGTACGGTCTATATTGTAGACACCAATGTTCTTAACGGAGAAGGATAACTTCGTGAGGGAACCTGCATGCTCGCATGGGTGTGTGAAGTCTAGCAACCCGCACTAGGCCAGCGCGGTAGACTACGGCCTAATAACCCTTCTGATCAGGGGAGGTCCGTGCCCCTGTAGTGGGGACGATATGGACTGATAATGATATATAATATTAAGTACCTACATATAAAAATTAAAAGAATTTATAAAAATTGTGTGTTTGTTTATTTATCTGCTAACCGTACACCGGTACAAACTCAAAAACGTCTCCCGGCTGAATTGGATGTGAGCGTCTAAACAGACGCTTACAGCCAATAGACGTTGACATGATATTGATAGTAATAACATTAACTTCTCCACCCTGGCATTATTCCCATCTAACTCAGGGTCCACTGACGTCATTAACATCATCATCACAACAGCCCGCAGACGTCCACTGTTGAACATAGGCTTCCTCTAATGATCGCCACACCGAGCGGCTACGACCTGCCTGCGTCCACCGATGGCCCGCGACCTTCACCAGGTCATCGGTCCACCTAGTCGGGGCTCTACCCGCACTTCGCTTTCCGGTTCAAGGTCGCTATTCCAGCACTGCAGGACCCGTCGGTTCTGCGAGTTATGTGCCCCATCCACTGCCACTTCGGCTTTGCAACACTTTAAGCCACGTCATTCCCATAGGTCCTCAAAATTCCTATTAAAGGCCATTACAATTAAGACATCAATCGGGATTCCACTGTTTCACTTGACTTCTGAAACAACGGGAGAACATTAGGTCCAAATTTAACCCATCTTAATATAATCTATATCCGGCTGTGGTAAGCGTTGCTTTAACCCAGAGATTGGTTTGAATGGCGAATACTAGCCACAATAACGACCCCCTCACGATACGATAATAATATTAAAAAAAAAATGGATACAAATAAATCAGTATGGAGGTTTCTAACCTCCATACTGATTTATTTGTAGGTTTATCAGTCGCTTTTGGCGAAGGGAAATATTATCAATAAACCCGAAGTATTGCAACAGACTCGCGTCATTTTGTAGGGTGATTTGCGAGGCGTATCACACTTCATCGTTATCATTAACAACCCTAGAAGTCCAATGCTGGACATGACCTCATTAAAAAGGAGAGATGTCCCATAATCTCCGCGCCTAAGCAGGCGTGTTGGCGGTCGTAATGGATTTTGATTGAGTAACAACACAACGCTGCCACCCGCTATTCTGGTGCATCTCTTGGCTGGATCTCATAACATCCGCGGTACGAGATAAAGTGAAGCTGTGAACGTGCCGGAGCCACGTGGCATTGTTCATAATATTTTAGACTCGCACGCAGTGAGCTAGCTCAGACGTCGTCAACCTTTTCTATCTCGTAGACCAGAGGTCCNNTTTTTGTCTTGTAGACCACTTGTAATGTTTTTCACTTTTGGGTAGACCCCCAAAGCGTAGTTAATATAAAAATTTTGCAAATGTGGTTTTGACAGTTGGCGTAGCCCCCTTGTAGGTTCCCGCCGAACCCTGGGGGTCGATATAAAACACTTTGCGTATCAATTACCACGTTTTTGACTTTCTTGGGTAGACCAAGTAGACGTCGGTGGGCTGATATGATGATGATGATAATTTCTTATAGTTTGTAATAGGATTTAGACTTTTTATTGGAATTGTTTAAAAAATAGATGTTATGATAATGCAAAGTTTTTGATTAAATTTATGATCCCGAGTATCCACGGGAAGTTTTCAAGTTGGTAAATGTCTTACACGGGTGATGCTGTAGGCAATGGCTAGTAATAATAACAAATTAGAGAAAAAATTAAATTCTAATTGCATAGTAAAATTCAATATTCTCGCCAGATTTTTACATTTTTGTCTTCTTTTTGCTTTTGTTTCTAGACGAAATTAAACCCTTCAGAGTCTCGAAATTAAATATAAAACGACAAAGACATCTCTTAAAAAACAATGAGACCATATATCACGACAAAGTGCCAATTTCCACGCGTTTCTATCTGCAACTGCTGAAAAGAAGTCAGTTTATACAGACGTTCCTGGATACTGAGACGTACGAATATGCGTCGGAGAGCGAGAAAGCTTCTTTTTCGCCCGAAATATCTAGAAACAAAAGTGTTAAGCGAGATACGGATAAAACATACAATTTGAGATCGTCAGAAGCGAAGACGAAAAGGAAAACTTACGAAACAACGAACAGAAGGAAACGGCCCGGGAGCAATGAAACGCAAACGATTTCCGAACCGATGCAGGGAGTCGGGAAACGGAAGTGGAACGAACCGTTGGCGCCAATTATAGAAGAGATCAAGAATCGGGAGCCATTGAAATGCATTGCGAAAGGTAGGTATGTATTAATATTTAATTACGTAGGTACTATGCCCGTGTTAGAATCTGTAAAGATTTAAACAAAGAAATTTTTAGGAATAGAGATTTGCTTATTGCCGATTAGCCAGCTAGTCACACTACTTTACGCAGTAGTCCATTTTAAGAAGGAAATGGAGGCTGAAATGTGATCGGTTCAGAACACATCGGATCAAATCATCTATAAAACGCAAGCAGATTTGTCCAGTTATACTTATAACCTATTCCTATCGAAATGGTATGACTCTTCAGATAATATAATAACACCACTATTTCTAAGGAGGCTATGTTAAAAGAAATATTTATTTAATTTAGATTAATATGTTTCTTTTGTGAAAAATTCAAATGACAAAGAGTATAAATAAAGCTAGTATTTCCGTTTATTAAAGGTGGTTCTGAAATCGACAAGATAGCGGAAAAGCTGAAGAGTCTAGTCAAAACAAATACACAAGCTAAGTTGGATAAAGAACTCCTAACTTGCAGGGAGTCATTTGTCGATGAAAATAACGATACTTGTGTTGAAATGGAAGATGAGCTAATGGAGAAAGGTGAGAATGTTGATATTTTCCGTAACGTTTCAAAGATCTTAATTACCGGAAATAAGGTCTCTTAGAACATAAATATACTATTATGGCTTCTTCCAGCGAACAAGACTGAGCAGTTGCTAATAAATGGTGACAAAGCTGTCCTTTTTTCGCTTATATAATTTTTGGTAACGTAAAAAGTGATAGCACGGTTGTAACTCACTAGCAACTACGGAATACATGGACAGATTTTGATATCTAGACGAAGCGTGAATGGAGATAAATGAATGATGGGCGATGATGTAGTCAAAACATCTCCAAAACGCCTGCCAAGCGTAGAGATTATGGTAAATCCGTCCTTTTTAAGGAAGAGATTCAAGTCCAGCAGTAGACCTTCACAGGCTGGTGATGACGGTTGTAGTCAATGTGATGACAGATTAATGAAAATAAAAGGCTTCATTATTGTCATCATATCAGCTGAAACAGGCCTTTGTTGGATCCGAAGACTTTGGATTCGTATCATCAGCCCGTGGAAGATCACTGCTGGACATAGGCCTCTATAAAAAAGAGGGATTCGCCATAATATCCACGCTTGGCAGGCCTATTGGAGGTCGCAGTAGATTTTGGAAGAAAAGCCGGATAACGCTGCTGCTCGTTATTCTGATACATTCCTTAGCAATTTCTCAGAGCATCCGCACACACACGTCAAATAAATTTGTGTGAATCACAAACTGTTGTTCTGAGTCTGGGTGTTCTGTGTTCCCGTTATTTGAATGTTTGTAAAGTCCCCGCGACACAGGCATTAATCCTAATGCGGGAGTTGTCTTTAAAAAAAAATATAAAACTATTTACAATTTTCTTAATATTAGAAAGCTAAAACAGTATAATGCGCGCCGCGCCATCTGTAATAGTTTACGGTGAGATTCGCAATCTGTGCGGCATGCGCCTGCGCAGCTTGAGACGCCGGATTGGATGTTGTAAAGTGTGAATATGGTCTAAATTAAGTTATTATTCATTAGCTTGAAGTTGGCTAGTTTTAGTGGACCTGTCATATATAATAAATAATTAACCAGCCAAGTGTTTGTCAAAACAAGCACAGTGCGTGGTTCCGTAGTCTAGGGTACATAATTCTGAGACCAATAAAAACAAAGCTCTTATAACGAGACCATGATCAACGGTGATGTTGATAAAGACTTTGATGATCACGTCGCGATGTCATTACTTATTGATGGAAATGTGACCGGAGTGTAGTATCGGAAAAGGCAGACCTTCGTACCAGACGGGTGTTATGTCTGGAGGGGCCTGCCACCGCCCCGACGGTAGATGTCGAGACGTCTTGTATACGCTGAATCGCTATTAAACTTCCTAACGTTATTTTTTTAGCAGTAGCACACGAGTGGGCGGCCGACCGGCGCAGCACCCGAGCTGTCCACGCTTGTTCGTATTGCGGCAAGAGATTTGACCGTCCCTGGGTGCTCAAAGGGCACCTCCGTCTGCACACAGGCGAGAGGCCCTTTCCGTGTCCACACCCGCAGTGCGGCAGAACTTTTGCTGACCGGTGAATACACTCCACCCTTAATCTAAGCGTACATTCTTCGTGTCTTCTTCATTCCAACATGTTAGTTATCGTTTAAGTTACTCCAGTTGAGTAATTATTCACTGAGACACATCTAGTAGTTTAGTATCATGAGTGGTTTGTTTTTAAATATCTTTGATTTTTGAAAATATGACATTTAACAATTTTGTAATAGTATAGATATAGATAGTTATTCCGGACGGGTAACACCGGCTGACGTATTGTAGTCCGTTGCATGTATCGGTCCTGCTGAGCAGTTGTACTCCTTTCACCACCTGGGTGCTGTTCTTCAGGACACCCTGTATTAACGTAACGCTGCTGAAGACGACAAATCACACTCCTATTGACACCAAAATGCCGAGACACCTGGGACTGATTCCTTCTCGCTTGTAGCAGTCCTATAGCTCTCTGCATTTCATTGGCAGTCAAATGGCGTCACTCCATGATGTAAAAAATATCTTACCACACAATTTTTTCAATATTAAAATTATCGTTACAATGATAAAAAGTGAGACAAAAACCAAACTTATCAAGCAAAGAAAACACATGAAGCCCGAAAAAAATAATTAGCTTTTACTTTTATGAAAACAAAACGTAATCGAGAAGTTTCTTTTATTAAAATCATGTTTCCAAACAAAAGAGATTGTATACCATTCTACTTTGCTAAGAAAAAGATAAAATATCAATTGATTGATGTCTGTAAATGATACATATTTTGCCAGAAAAGTTTTCAAAGTAGTTTTTTTTAAATGGCGTATATTCGACCACTATATGCCGGGGGTTAAAATACAATAAATAAATCCGACATGTTCTTAGAGTCACCTCTCGAACGGAATTTGACCAATTTCCGATCACTCAGTACATATGTGGTTGGCAGTTCGAACCTGCGCGCGCACCAGCGCACGCGCGGCCACCACTCGTGGCAGTGGCGCTGCTCCGAGTGCGACAAGGCGTTCAGCCAGCGCCGCTACCTCGAGCGGCACCGAGTCGACGCCTGCCGCAAGTACAGGTATACCGTGGTACACTTTTTAACGCGTGGAAAATGCCTGGGAGTACTTAGTCTTTTAACCTGTCCGGCAAATAGGCTTAAGTATAGGGGTAAGCGACCCCGGCCCCCAAGCTACTACTGTCTCTTCCTACTCCTCCCGAGATAGTAGTATCCTATATCCTATAGTCCTTTTCCCAAATTCCATATACCTTACTCAACACACCTTTCCTAGCTCACTCTCCCCATTTCTCCCCATTCTTCTTCTCGTAGGAACGCAATGAGCAACTTTAATACTTTTGAACCTTATAAAATGGCGGATACGCGGTTCGCCACCCGACACGTCTGGTTTCTATCGGGGGCGAAAAGTGGACTACGGATAGCCACTTTAATATATCAAACGATCGTAGCAAGTGGAAAGAAGTGGTCTCTGCCTACCCCAATTCTTTGGTAGTATAGTGTTCAGTAGCACTGCCTGTCACGCGTAAGATCGGGGCTCGATTTCCCGGTAGGGAGCTAAGGAAACAGGCGTGATTGTATGTATGTGGAAAATGCCTATACGCGTACCGCTATGTCGAGGGCACGACTCAGCTGTTATGCGGGGCTTGCTCCCAGTTAAAAGCACACGACGCCGCTCTGTGGCCCTTGTGCCCGGTCAGGGGATTGCACGAGCACTCGTTCGCGGCGCGGGGGAACTGGTTCCTTCATTAACGGGTCTTATTTTTACTCGAGAAGCCTTACTTCTTGACTTCTACTTGTGGAGGTGCATAGAACGTTAGTGCGCCGGCTCCACGGGCCTGCTACTGACCGAGCGAGCAGGCCTCGGTAGAGTATATGCTCTTTGAAGCAGAAACAACTCTAACGTGTAGAAATACAATTTATATTAGCCTGCACGCACAAGGTGAGGTGCCTTGTAGATTATTAAAAATATTAGGCACACAGCGCTGTGCGAACTTAAAATTCGTTTTATTAAGTCGCTGCCACAGTCGCTATTTAATTTCCTTCACGGATTGCATCTTCTGGTCTCTTTCTTCTGTGAGAGTACCTATAGAATACATCTATGCTCCTTATGACATGACATGTATCACCATTAGATGCGAATCCCATGGTGGCATACAAGGTTACGTAGGAAGGTGCCGAGTGGTTTTAGAGGGGGTGGATCTCAGTCCGTATTGCATCCGTGTCTCGATGCGACCCAGCGCGGTCAGGTTCTTCTCCACTTGTACAACAAAAATGTCATAAAATGTAACTGGGCGATCAACAAATAAAATGGCTCGTTGCCGAGGTAGTCTTTGGCGATTGATCTTGACGACGAAGTCCCATGCGCTTGACAGACTAAATAAATACGCTGACAAATGTTCCAGTACACCATAAGTGGACCGATGCAGGCGGATAACAGTGCGGTCTATGTCCAACAGTCGACATGTCTCGGCTGGTATTGATGATGACGAATGTTGTTGAATTTGACATTTCTCTTAACAGAATGCTTGCGCGAAATTCTTCAAAGCACAGCAGTAATATTAATAGTGTAGCAAACACTGAAACAACCCTACCGGTGCCGACGTACGGTATAATCCGCCATAACAACCCTGAAAACAAAGACGCAGTTGATGTGACGAGTGAATGCGAGGGTCCTATAGACCTGTCTATAAGTAAGAAGAAGACGGAAGACGAAGTACTTTAAGAATTTAACGTTCTATAAGGATTAAACGACGTTTGTAATATTAATTGTTGTTTTATTTTTTACACCTATCCGTGTTTTTTATTCCACTACGATTTCTAAACGCCTGAACCGATTTAGATGTGTTGTAGCGTTAGAATATCCTTTTTGTCGCTTATAAAATTCTGCATAGGACTATTGAAATCCGCACAACAGCATCGAGCCAAAGGATTTTTATTTTCAAGATCCTGTCTCTAGATACATATGAAAATAGCCAAGAAAAATTAAACTATCTTTCTCATTCGAGAAGTAAAGACTCCTGTCTGTGACCTATTGTAAGTGTGCGTAAATTATTCCAAAACTTTCAGCGCATATTCCCCGAATGACAGCAAAATGACAAATGACTTACGACAATGCTTTCGATGGTTCCGTCAGACGCCCCGCCTATGGGCGAAGTGAGATGAGCCTCAAAACTC
>WUAW01020192.1:3122-25648 GCA_017165845.1 Thaumetopoea pityocampa | reverse complement strand
TATATATATATATATATATAATTTCATAACAAGCTAACTTCTATGCTAAATAAACAATCATGGTCGTCGTTTCGTATCATGTAACTGAATAGTACAGAGTCTATATTTATTCCAAACACGTAAGAGCCTCCCAGCTTCAGCGATGTAGGAGTCGGCTATAAAACATTCGTAACGGTCTCCGCGGCTGACAAAGGGCACCGGCGCGGGCGTCCTCGGGCAACGACGCGCTCCGGAACTTGAACGCGCATGTGCCACACAGTTTTATGTAACCTCCACCCGATCCGAAAGACGAAGCGATCCATGGAATAACGTCCGTTAGGAAACTTTACTCATTCATCTTTTCCGTAAAAGAGGGGCGCGGGGCCGCTGCGCTACGCCGCGCGTTACGTAACACAACGGAGGGAGACTACTCCATGTTGAGCCGCCCCCGAGTGCGGTCCTGAGCGGCGCGTCCCGCCACTCGCATCCTCACTACGGACGTCTCGCGGCTCCGCTCGGGTCGTCTGTCGCGCGCGCTCTCACTCGACCCGCCGCCTTATCTTTGTCAGATCGCTTCTCGACAGTCAACATCTCAACTTTAACACTCCGTTGCGGGCTTCTTACTTCCCGGTAGAGTCGGTAAGCCATTTGTTTACTTACTGTAACTTTTTAATTTGTTATGTTCACAGCCGCTCTGCTTTCTTCATTATATAACATTTTCATAACTCTTTTTTTTGCTATCATTTTTATTTCACCATTCATTTATTCGGCTGTGCGTTTCTTATTAACAATAATATTTAAAACTGCGCATTCTTCGATAAATTAACTCTTGAAGTTAATTTATATTAATCGTACTTAAAAAAAAAACTATTTTAAACATTTCACTTCACGTTTCTACGGCCGTGATCCAGTTAAATTCTTATTAAAACTAAACTTCCGATAACTTTTTAACATATAATAATCATTCTGAATGTAAATCCGTAAAAAAGTACTTCTATGGTTTATCAGAAAATAATTTTAATCTTAAAGTTGCACATAAATGTGCAATATACACATAACATTGACGTTATAGTATGTAAATACTATTTAATAACTCCGTTGTCTTACTGATTAATCTTAAAATAAATATTTGAAAAAACCAATGGATTTCTGATAAAATCGTAGCGCGTAATGCTACGGGATCTCGTAGTCCTCGTAGACCAGGCGTAGCATTATAATAAAGCTCTTATAATTCCTGCCCTCCCTTTAAGGGTTGAAGGTCGTGATTAATGTCTTGTTGAGGATCTTTCTCGTGCTCAATGACATATACGAGTCGTAAAATCTACTAAAGGCAACAGTTACTGTTACTAGATTTTGAATTAAAATTGTAGCGAAGTAGCGTAGCGGAAGTTACAATTCTAAATATATTTTAGTTTACAAATAATATGTTAAATTTTAGTCCATCTCGAGTTATTGCTAGGCGGTGGCATAATTTATCATTAATGGAAAAGAATTCTTTGTCATAAAATTTTGGTGCGTCGCTCGTAGGGCGACGCTTTATCGCAATTATGCAGATAAATTATTGTATGAGATGAAATAATAAGAATAATTATCATATTTTATAAAATCATTCTAAAAATGATCCACTTACACTAATTACTAACAAAAAATGAAAATGCTGAGTGTTATTTTGCGATCTAATGGACCAATTTCATTCTCAATTGTACTCACTGTTGATTAAAATTCTAATTTATACCTACCATTTTATTAACCGTACGCAAATTTAAATTTAAATTTTGAAAACAGATGTTTATTTAGACACACAATTAGAAACTAAACGTAGCTGCACTTATTGACCTGCATGTATTCCAAGACATTATATTCAAGTGACTGCCTCCTATTTATAGCGAAAATAACCAGTCATTTTTGTAGTGTTTCAACTTATTTTCATTTGACTGGTGCGAAATTTCAGCGAATAAAATCAACTAAATAATAATGGTATAAATCATTTTATTCATTTTAGCTGTCATCTATATATTAGTTTAGTATTTCTTTATATAACTTTTAAAGTGTGTATTAAGCACTTTTGAATTATTTTTGTGTTTAAAAATACATTTATCATAAAAGAAACCACACGCTGTGAAACCGAGTGGATTATGTACGCACCCCGTTGCTTTTAAACGCGGATTTCAAATGACTGAAACTTGTGCGTACACCCATTATACTACTGTAGGTATTTTATTAAGCGATTTTTATTTGGTCCTACTATAGATACTTTATATTTGGCAGAAAATCTCGTGGCCTTGATAAATAATACAATGTATAAAAGTATTAATTATTTGTAGTTGTTAAAAGGAAAAAATAATTCATAAATGTTAAATCACAACTGAAACAGAGTACTATGGCACAGATAATTCTGATATAATATTTGAAATATAGCAAATAGGCCCATCATACTAATCGTAGAGCGGACAACTATTTGAGTCTTTTTTTAAATGAAAATCGCGTCAACAATTGACATTCTGGATCCATATTATTTGACGTTTATAACCGCAAGGTTTGATTTGCAATTTGAATTCGTCGCATTATCCTTAATGCATCCAAATATTGGTACTGATATGCCCTATTTCATTTAATGCTGTTTTGATTTCCTCAGAATCAGTTGAGTGCTGCATGTTTTTAGAACCACTTTATAGCTCCTTTCATGTCTGGATTTATATGTAAAGAACACTACATTTCTAAGTTCTAGTTGCTGTACAGTGGTTCTGTCTCTGAATATTTTTGACTGTATTTTAACTTGGTCATTGTTCAGAGCTTTAAGTTTATACATATCATGGGCATGTTCATTAAGAACGTTAAAAAGGTGTTGGATATTTTCCACTCTGTTGACAAATATCGGCCGACATACGTGTACATTTATTTCTAATCAGAATTGAGTATATTAAATTTCATGGTTCTTACTTAAAATATGACGGACATCAATCAATGACGGCATCCTCATTCTAGACCGGCCATTTATATCTCTGTCCTGTGATTGATTAAATATCATCAATACCCATCGGACTATTTAGTTAACGTTTGTTAGTGTACGTAAATTACCCTAGAGTTGTGTATTGGATACATGCAATGAATGAGACTGAGACAAAGGCAGAACATAGCATAACATGACCCTTCTACCGCCATTGTTCGCGATGATTAATTCTAACGAAGGAGATAACCTGCTTTTTTATGCAATATAATTGCCTTTTGCCTGCGGTTTCGCCCGCGCGAATGTCGATTTTCAGCGACATGCGACATTCCGAAACAATCATAAATTTATATAAAAAGCCTCAGAACAATTTTTCTTGAGTTCCCGTACCTTAACAGCGGTTAGTAAAACAGGAATCAAGTTGTATCTTCTATTCTATTGGATCGACTTTGATCAAACATATCGCAGTAATTCAAAACAGTGCTTTTAAGACTGTAATAGTTTGACCAAAACCGCTGGTTTACGCGTGAAGCTTGAACAAACAAACAACTACGAATTTGGTTTTTAAATATATTTGTTTTACATAATTTAATACTTAACAGTTTTAAAATAGTATGGATTTTGTCTTCAGTACTGCTTTACTCCTCTTACCAAAACGCGTCGTTTGTATTTATTTCTCGGCCCAGTATAGAATTCTGGGTTAGGACTTATTGATAGCAAAGCTTAGATTCCAGAACTAAATAGACATAAAATACCCATTAAATTGAGCACAGGCGCAGGGTAGCCAGCCTTTCAATATTCTACAGGATACATTTTGGAGAGTGTGCGCAGGAATTAAACGATTTATTTCCTCCACCCCCCTTTCACCATCAGACTACAAGGCGCGTGGCGGGCTATCATCCCTATCTAGTTATCCCTGCCACCCGTACGAAGCAATTTGCTTTTACGTCCATAATACCTGCAGCCAAAAACTAGAATAGTCTTCCCGCTTTTGTGTTTCCGTTCAATTATAATGTGTCTTTAAGACAAGAGTGAATAGATTTTTATTAAGCTAGTACGTTTTACCACTCTAGATTGCATCGGATTTTAATCAAGTGCTAGCTTAAATATGGTAAAAAAATATCCTTGCTAAAGAAAATATGAAACATGGGTGATTAATCCCTCATCGAAGCTTGTACGCTTTCCGTTATGTTAATATCACTAAACCCATCCATCAAGGTGGATATCATGTGTCAGACAATAATGCAAGAACTTGTTTACCCAAATAAAAGCATTCATCTAAATTCATATTCACCACGGTATTCTGAATTTAAATACTTTTTGTTCAGTTACTTCATGAAGGCAATGTGTGGATCGAGATGCTTATAGAAAGCGTGTATTCCATAAACACCGTACCTGTGATAAGAAACTCATGATCATATTATTTGTACCCAGTGTGTGATGTTGTGTTAATTATTGTCTTTAAAGAGAAGTTTTCATAGTATTATTTACAAAATTAACGATCAAGATCGTTGATTTTGTAACATGTTTTTGAACAAAATTTTCATGTATGTAATAAAGTAATAAAATATTAAATGATACGGTTCATTGGGTTTTCGAGTGTACTGAAACAGAATCTGGACGCAATTTTTTTTAATTTTTGATCCCAAAATTAAATATGGCCATTTTTATACAAAAGTGGCAAAAAGTTTGTTATTTTAAATAGTCATCATTTTTTTTTTTCAATCATAAAGCGCGCAAATGTCTGTTTTTTTAACCATCGGCGCATAAAATTATTGAAGTTAAACGATAAATTTTAAACGAATTATTGCCATTTTTTGCACAAAAATGGCCATATTTAATTTTAAGCTCAAGAATTAACAATTTTGAGCCTAGATTCTATTTTAACACACCCGAAAACATAAAGAACCGTACTTTTATCCATTTGTTACTTTATCACATACATAAAATTTTAATTCAGATACGTGTTACAAAATCAGCGATCTCGGTCGTTAATGGGTTAATGAAAGTAACTTCTGTATATCGTGTATACGTATATTAGTATGTATGTGTATATATGCGTATATTAGTAGGAATATACGTATAGTATATGTATACATATGACTGATTTCACATTAACAGTGCACGCCGGTCAATTGATAATTTTTAATAATTTTTCTCCAACCGATTGTTTCCTGGAAGAGATATTATACCACTTTTAGTATATAATATACTAAAAGTATAATAGGTAGGATAAAAAAGGTATTGCAGTAGTATTTAAAAGTATTTGAAAAAATAAAAGGAGTTTTATATAGGTAGATGTCTACTAGTAAGTGGGTGAAATTCTATTACCTTCGCTAAGTTAGGTAACAGAACCTCTATTAAGAAGTAACAGGCCCTCTCCGTTCGATAGAAGGCCGCCTATTGTAATACTCTTGTTTGTTTTCCCCTTTCTATATATTATTTCTTAGTGTGTCGATAAATATTATGGTTCTATCATGTATATTCTTTCAATACGATCTTATTATCAACGTTTAATTTATCTTCACTGATTAAATTATAAATAATGTTGAAGGATAATTAATTTATTTATTATTAGAACTAGAATTCAATAATACCAACTTTAATATAGTTTTTTTTTTACACATATGTACTATATAAATTCGTGAACTCTACTTTTTCCTGTCGATCAGGGGTACAAATAATCATTAAAATTATATTTATGAATAAAATAAAAACATTTCTTGAGAATTAAAAAGCATGAAATTATTTTTTTATACAAATACCGTAAACTTGTGAGTGGTTTGTTATTAAAAGTAGTAAGTTATTAAGTATAAGTAAGTTATTAAGTATAAGTAAGTTATTAAAGTATTGATTTTATGCCGCGTTTCATACATGTCAATCCGCAAAGTGGGAAACGGGGCAAAATTTTGAAGTTAAAGGATAGAAAATAGCTTTTTTATGTTTTTATGGTGTTTAATTTAGCTAAATAAAAATATTTAGCTAAATTGTAGTTTCATTGATTGTTTATCTTTATCGTTTCCGAAATAAAGTAAATAAACAAAACAAAAACAAACTAAATAAAACAAAACTACTATTAAATAATAACTAACTAATATTGAAAAAAATATCGTTTATAATAAAAGAAGTGGTCTTAATAGAGTGCACACAAGTATCAAGACAACACGTTTGCTCGTAGGACTAATCGCAAATATAATAATAAAATATAAATATACAAAAATATTACATTTTGCTCCAAAATAGAAAAAAATCAATTCATCTGAAACACGTTGACGTATTATATCCCTCATCATGCACACACGTTCGTAGCACACTTAATCAACGAATGTGTATGAAAAGATGTATGAGGCGAGAGAAAGGTGTATCAGGATCGTAGTATGTGGCAAACTGTGGTCTCTGCCTATTCTTATAGGATACCGGCGTAATGTATGTATGTATGTAAAATCAAAATAAAGATGATTTAGTTTTATTTTATTTAATGAAGCATTGTTCCGAGGTAAGTCGAAGCCTGCTATTATTAGCGATACATGGCTATGAGACGGGTTAAAATAACCGCATTTAACCAGAATCTAACGTCAGATATCATACGACTACTAGTGTCATACACACACTAAATGGAGAAAATTGGGTCTTAATTTGATCTTGTTACCTTAGAAATCAATTAGAGTGTCAACCCTAACTACGCTAAGACCTCTTCAACTACATTATGAATCCTTCAGTGGTCTTAACATTATATTATTACTACATCCGATCATAGTCGGGGCGAGTTGCTAGTACCTTTATTAGTAAGGATAGATTGTATCTAAGTAACCGTTAGAGAAAACCATCCTAAACTAATTAAGCACTGATCCCGGCCGTAGCTGCGGTTTAATTACGCCTGGTTTGTTTTGTAACGATAATATACCGTACATATGCAATTTAATGAGGATCTCTTTAAGTAAGCAGTAATACTAATTTCTAAAATTAACATAAATTAAATCGAATAATCAGCACTAAAACACCGAAAGGCTTTAATAATCGCCATTATCTACCATTCGATAATGGTAGATAATGGCGATTATTAAAGCCTTTCGGTGTTTTAGTGCTGATTATTCGATTTAATTTATGTTAATTTTAGAAATTAGTATTACTGCTTACTTAAAGAGACCCTCATTAAATTGCATATGCAAATTGTAAATGTATCTTAAATGCGAATCGAATATCGATTCGATTCGCATTTAAGATAAATCCAAATATGAAAGTTTTCTAACCGATTAGTCTAATTAAAAAAAAGTTATTACTATCTCAATTATTAGTCTGCCTGTTAATAGTTCATTACTGGGCGCAGGTTTTTGCCATCAAAAGATATTTGCTACGCTTGGTAAACGTCTTGAAAATATCAGTAGATGTTTGTAGAATTGTCCCTTAACAGGGTTGTACGGTATCCTTGAAATAAAATAACCCAATTTATACCTTATTATGCTGAGACCTTACAGCAATTATTACCAGCATCTGCAGACTACTAAGCAAACCAATTTCAATATCTGTGTAATTAAAATTTCGCTGACTTGCGTACACCTCATTACACTCAAAATATCTCTCTGTAGTTCACAACCAATTAACTCTGCCAATATACGGACCTCAGATTCACTTAGTAAATAGTAGCAGAGACAACTTTGTTCATTTATTAACCAATTAATTGGCAATACTTATAAGTTATGATTGTTATTTTTTTTAACTAACCTTAAATATTTAATTTAAACGATGTAAATACAGTTATTTTAAACAACTTGACCTAGTTAATACAAACAAATAATTTAATTGGTTCTTGCGGTCGACCGTCCATATTCATATTATGAATCGGCTAATACAACCTGACTGTTTGTCAATATTAACCTATTATAGAAGGTTAAAACTAGTATTATTATAGTAGGTTATTCTTAATTATGTGATTTATCTTTTGATTGTAATTTATAACAGTGCAATGTATAGGGTTTTTCAACAAGAAGTTTGTTTTCTAAAACAAAATAAAACAAAGAATTTAGATGAAGATGATTCAAATTTTTATTGTATTACGAAGAGAAAAGTTTGGCAATTATGAATGAAAAATGATATCTGGCAAATGTCCACCACGATCACGTTGACAGATGTCAATTTTTTCATCAAAGTTTTTAATTACTTTTTGGCAAAATGGCGGGTTTCGTTAATCACATCACGGATTTTGAGTTTTAAGGCTGCAATCGATTCGATTGGCTCCGTATAGACTCTGTCCTTAACATAGCCCCACAAAAAATAATCCAGTGGTGTTAAATCATACGATCTGGCGGACCACTTAACAGCTGAATTTCGTGAAATTATGCGATCGGGAAAATGAAATGTAACTTTAACAGAACCACCATTTTCATAGTGGATTTTAATTATTTTAATTCGATTTTCGAGCGAAATTGAATTCATTGTAATTGCCAAATTTGCCAAAGCATCTACTACGAATACGTCAAAAAACTAAATGTCAAAGCTGTCATGTTGTTGGTGTTGCCCCAATTGAAAAACAAAGTTCTTGTTGCAAAACCCTTTAGTTACTGTTCGTAAACTTTTCGTATTAGTTATGAGCAAAGAATCGATGTCAATCGTATTAGCAGTAAAATTGTTTATGAGTAACAATTTTTTTAACCAAACAAAAAACAGTACTCTGCTATTTTGACATTTTTTGAGTGTAGTTTTTTTGTAGCACTAATCAACAGATTTTTTTTAATATATGTTATATTAAAAAAAACTATTAAAAAAAAACTGATTGGTTCATTTTCAATAAAAAATAATGTTTTATGTATTTAACGATTTTTATACAAGATAGATACAACTAGAATGATGTGTAGCTAACTTTAAGTGTAATGACGTCCTCTCTATCAAATTTCACCAATATATTAATTTTAATCCTTGACGAACGAATTTAGTAATAGCGATACAGTACACACTTAAATGGAATCAACTTATAATGCAATTGTAAAAAAAGTATTTGATTTGTAGGCTTACTGAGAGTAAGCAACATTACCTAAAGAGTAAATTTACACAAGTACCTGAGCAAACGAGCTTATGTAGTTCGGTGTCTTTCGAGTTTTCTGTAGAAACATGACAGTAGTTAGTATGAATGGTTCAGTCGACTCTTTCCTTAATATTTAATGCCATGGCGCTTTAAAAAATATTTTTCTCGTTTACTTGGGGATGACACTTAAGTAGATAAAATTGGAATGTAATACACATATGTATATTATCTAAATCAGAGGTTCTCAGACTTCTTTTTCCCATAGACCACTTTCAAAATTTAAGTGGTTCCAGTGGACCCCCTGCAGCTACATTTCTAGCATATTCCCAAAACTCGACAAAAAATGTGAAGATCTAACTATGAAAATTTTCATACGCCAACGTAGACCCCCGTCGAATCTTCCGAGGACTCCTGGGGATTCACCTGGACCATTTTGGGAACTAAGGATCTAAATAATAAAATTAAAAACAAACTCATTTAAATTGTTGGAGCCGTTTGCCAAGTTGTTGTTATTATTGTTGTTTCTTTTCGATTATGATGTTCCCTTATAAAGAAAGCTAGATTGCATTTTCTTCTCCGAAAAGTTTAAGAATCATTTTCGATAACACAGCAGTAAACATATATCATATTTATACAAATGTTGCTCGTTAAAGGATTCATATATATGTACATCATGCTAAATCTTTATTTTCTCCTCATAAAAGAAACAATACAAGAATAATACATATATCTAGTAAGCGTTAGTAATAATCACAGTTTGGAATATGTGAGCCGGTGCAGATACCAGCAACAGAAATCAACTCAGAATTTAGGCATATGGAAGTATGCCTGTATCACCCGCCTCTCGAAGTATGAGAATATGAAAACTGTATCCATGAACTAGTATCAGCTATAGAATTAACATACATAAAATCAATAATCATAAGAATTAATAATATGTACGTGGGTGTGAATATTGAATATATATAAATTGAACTGTGAATTTATGTCTGTGAATCGTGTGTATCATAACTGTGTCCCGTTTTATGCAACATCGACACGGGAATCTTTTGGTACCTACTGTAGATAATCCCTTCGGCATCTCCAAGGTTGCCGACACATACAGTTTGTAGCAATTTCCCTATAGTTAGCGCCCAAAGGTATTTCATATAGAGCGGACACAATGCGTAGGTACACCACATATTTAGCGACGTTGTGTGCGTCGATTATACAGGTCAATGAATGATTTGCGCCCACACATCGATTTCTCAGAATAGAGATTTAGTGTGTAGGTGCGAAAAGGTATAATTCTTCCATGCCATAGTGAAATATGTGCCATTTAGAAACATTTTCTTCGTGAAATCACCGCTCTACAAATCAAGTCATTAGATATATTTCTAAGTTCAAACGCGTTCTCCTTTCACACACATACACACACACACACACACACACACAAAGATGGAAATGTGAGTTGGATCACTTTGAACATTCGACCCAATGTGATATGAGACGAGCTTGTCACCATAATTTGCGTAAAAATTGTTTTACATCGTCAGAAGAATATAAATATGATCCACAAATAGATTTATCTAAAATTCAAACCCAGGTTGATGCAATGTAAAAATTTGGCCAAGCGCTCACCGCCTTTTGATTTTATTAAATTAATATAATATTTATACATACATAAATACCCTTTTGCTTGACTCTCCGGTCGGGAATCGAATCCCGGTCTCCTGCATGACAGGTGGGGACACTGACCCATATGCTACTGAAGAATTGGGGTAAGCAGAGAGCACTTCTTTCCACTTGCTACACACGTTTAATGTAGCAAAGTGGGTATCCGCAGTTCACTTTTCGCCCCCACGGTAAACGAGACATGTCGGGTGGTGAATTACGACGCCGCCATTTCATAAGATGTAAAAGTGGTGGGGAAAGGAAAGAGGGTGAAGTAGGAAAGGTGTATTGAGTAAGGAACATAGATAATATTAATATATTTTTTAATATTTATAAATTACATAAGTATTACAAATATGCTCAGAGTTTTTCTTGGAGATAGAATTTGAAATGATGAGATCCGCAGAAAATCGCAATCACCGTCATAGCTCAGAGGGTTGGAAAGCTAAAGCGATGGCGTCGGGGCGCCATCCGGCATTAAGTTCGCAGAATCGATGTGCGTTGGAACGCTAAGCTGAGGTAACGGCTCTGAACTGGTATTTATAGTATGAATTGACAACTGACTAGAGGGACCGAAGAACTAAGTAAGATCGCGGGTAATCGGTGGATGATCATTGCAGGAGGCCTATGCCCAACAAATGATCTGTCACGGCTGATATGAAGAGGATTTTTTTTTGTTAGGTTTAATTACATCATAATTTTTTATTTATCACAACTAATTGTGATAAATCATTCCTATTCGTATTTCAAATTATCACGCTTACTAGTGAGCAACTATCGGCGATGGGTAAAACGGTTCCTGTCACACTTGTTAACAAGGTTAAGATTTTGAAACATTGTTACCCGCTTTATTGGTTCTAGATCTTTGCGGGCTACCGGATATTCGCGCCTTCAATATACAAGTTGAACAACTAGTTACAAAACAGAACAGCCTTTATGTCATTCCTAAAAATGTATAAGTAAGAGTTATCAAAAGTATGTTTATATGGATTGGGAGTAAAAAATTATATAAATATGAGTTAAGATCGCCTTTGTAAATATTAGTAGTACTATACATTTAAATCTTAAAACTGTATTATACATATCTAAAGTAAAGAAAAAATAAAGTATAATTAATAAATACTCAAGAATAAATATATAATGCAGACTAATTGTGGGAATGAATGTACATACTACTGGAATTATATGATTAAAAATCGTTCTTAAGATCTCGATTATAATCATTAGTAATTCGTTGTTGGCATTATTTTTAGTAAAATACAGTGCTAGTGTATTATTACTTATACATAGTGTAATATTATTTATACATAGTGTATATTCGTCGGTACTAATAGGGGGGCAGGGCTCTGCGCTACAGACGAAAATATACCTACGCCGCGCTGCCCATTCGGTTAGGTGTAACACAGTGCGTGTCACACGCGCGTTGGTCTTGGGTGTTCGACTATAACAAAGAACGGTTTTATAATTATTATAATTTAATATTAGGTTTTAATATTAGGTTCAAGAGGCCAGTCGCCGAATCCAACTCGGCTGGGCAGCGTTCGGGAATCTACGTGACATCTTCTCGTCAAAAATACCGCAATGCCTTAAGACCAGGGTATTCATTCAGTGCGTATTGCCAGTGATGACCTATGGATCCGAAACATGGTCACTGACTATGGGCCTCATAAGAAAGCTCAGGGTCCCGCAGCGAGCAATGTAGATAGCTATGCTCGAAGTTTCTCTGCCAGATAGGATACGTAATGACAATCCGCAGGAGAACTAAAGTCGCCGACGTAGCTCAAAGGATTGCAAAACTGAAGTGGCAGTGGATGGGGCACATAGCTCGCAGAATGGTCGTTGGGGTCTCAAAGTGCTGGAATGGCGACCCCGAATCGGGAAGCGTAATGCGGGTAGACCCTCGACTAGGTGGACCGATGACCTAGTGAAGGTCGCGGGCAATCGGTGGATGCAGGCGGCTCACAGCTGCTCGATGTGGCAATCATTAGAGGAGCCCTATGTCCAGCAGTGGACGTCTGTGGGTTGATATGATGATGATGATGATTAGGTTCATAATATTATAATTAAAGTTTTATACTAGCTCTTATAGTAGCTTTATTATATACTTTAAAATTATGTGAAGTGAAAGCTAGTCCGTCTGGAGAATGCCCGGGTTTGAGAAACAATTTCAGTATTCTTTGTTTACTCCTCGGTATTCTTAATTTCCATCACTAGTCTATATTCTTCCCCACTACAAGAAATCAAGGGTGCGATTAGGCCGTAGTCTACTACCATGGCTTAGTGTGGGTTGGTAGACTTTATACACCCTTGTGGGCATTCAGGCTTCCTCTCTAAGTATTGCTTTTCTGTTGAGTATGTCGGCTGTGAGGCGCCCGCATAATGATAACGTCACTCTGTCTCTTCCCGTGGCTGCTTTATAGCATATCTCATGAAATAGCTAACAGACGTATCACAATAACGAGCAGCGGCGTTATCCTGTTATACAAGCAAAATCTACTGGAGATCGCTCCAAGATGCCTACCACACGTGGAGATTATGGCAAAATCTACTGGAGATCGCTCCAAGATGCCTCCCACACGTGGAGATTATGGCAAAATCTACTGCGATCTCTAAGACGGCTGCCAAGCGTGGCGATTATGGCAAATCCCTCTTTTTTAAGGACGAAGCCTATGCCCTGCTGTGGACTTCCAAAGATGGCGGTGATGATTATATAGTTGTAGAACATACTCGTCAAAAGGTCCACGATCCAAAACTATGACTGTAATAACACTCTTAAATTTTACACAACGAAAAAATCTCGTCGTATTTACTTGTAGATCGTTAGTTGTTTTCTAGAAGGATGAATATAGGATGGCTGATGCTGAGCAATCACCCTCGTCAATGGAGACCACAACATTAGGAATCTGTAGCCAGTCCGTTCAAATATTTAATGTATTAAGAGAAATAAATGCAATCTTTGCGCCTTCAGCGCAAGTTTTAAAAATTGTATTCTAACATTAATATGTATCTCAGGTCGTTCCCTTCTCCCCGTTTCCGTGTTGGTTTGCTTTTGTAACTCAAGTTTTCATATCAGTAACACTTCTGTAATGCAAACTGATTTACAAAACTTTCTCAAGCGGCTCCTTCTGACGAAAAGTTCGAGCCAAACTTTGTTTTATTGAAATTTCTTCACGGCCATAATAAATCTCTTTTACTAGGTGAAAATAAAGGGCTCGGTGAAGATACCTATTTAATATGATGTTTTATAATGGACCTTGTCTAGTTATTAAAATCACACAGAATTTATTTTTTAAGAAAATAGCCTGATCTTTGTATATCTGGAACATAGAAAAATAGAAAGTGCGCTAGAATTTGTTTACAATAAAATCTAGAACGAATTCGTTTTGAATTTTCAATTTTTATACTTCCTGTACAATACTGTACAATAAGACGAGACGTACAATAATAAAGCAAACTGTACAATAAGACGAGGAGGTGCGAGTTTATTTATTATCAATGATACTATGTGTGCAAAGTATATATTACAATATTTACATATTGTAATATATACTTTGCACACATAGTATCATTGATAATAAATAAACTCGCACCTCCTCGTCTTATTGTACAGTTTGCTTTTAATTTGAATTTCATTGTAAAATGAGGGGTCATGTTTTAGAATTTACGTTATTTTACAATTTGACAGTCAACTTTGGTAATGTTACAACCGCATTCGGTCAGTTATTAAATAAAAAATTACAATTTTATTTCTTAAATATCAATTAAAGTACGTTCTAAGACCTTATTTACTGGCTAGGATATTTATTCGACAAAAAATCTTTATATATTAGAAAAAAGAGGAGTACTTTAACAAGGTACCTCTTTTGTTGCTGAGAGCGAATTTAGGTAAGGATTGGATTTTAAAACTTATCTAGGTAATGGACGCCTTGTTATGAAATAGTTTAGGTACAGTTAGTGAAAATGGTTATTCGATTGTTTTTTTACCATCACATTGCCTACCAATTTGGATACAGTAACTATTTCAGTACAATACACGTTTGTTTTACTAAATTGCTATTAGAGACACCGACGTTTTTCAGTAGTGGTAAACGAAACTTGTTTACGAGTCTAGGACGAAACTACAAAATAATGTAAACGTCACGCACAAAGTACGTTCATTCGAATTTATATCTTAACCTTATCATAAAATATCTTTTTTTCTTTTACCTACAAGCCTGCGAGAGTTTTATGGACCCAGCGGTCTACAAAAGATTTGTGACTATGGATATGATGTAAATGTGTCTTACGTGCATACCAGGTTTAACCGCGTCTCCACCTGCGTTCATTTCCCTATTTATATATAAATATTTAACCCACTTAGGGGGTTAATTTTCAAAAATCCTTCTTTTGTACTTATAAAAAACTTCTGTGGAAACTATCATGCTTCTAGACCCACCGATTATATATACACCGATATAATACTAATAGTCTATTAGTGTTATAGTTTTATTAAGTAGACTAGCCGTGGGTCCTTTGTTAAATCAGATGATTCTAGAGATGTCGCCGGTAAGACGTCTCATCTGGTACACGGCTACCTATAATTTGTTATATAAAATTCACCAGGCGGCAGCTATATGTCAGCTAATTACCTCTATAACAAAAGTTGGCAGGTCATTTGAAGGAGAGAGATTTACGTTCACTGCTGGCGATTCAGTTCACTCTTCAGATGCCAATATGTGTAGGATTTATTCACAATAAAAAAAAAATTAAATCATGATTGCGAGCACTGGTGAAAAATCGTCGTTGATTTTCACCAGTGTCAGTAGTCATGTCAATTATATTTGCAGAGGGCACCACGTGTTGGGAGGGGGCGTAGCCTCCATTTATGAGGACATTTCCCGAAAAGAGGCCGCCATGCGGAATTGAGAAGAGCGCAGGGAGAGTGCTTGAGCGCGAAGGATAGCGGTATAGGTGGCATTTATTACATATATAAAAATATAAATTTGTTAAATGTCAAATTTTCAAAAATCTAAGATATTTAAAAACAAACTACTCAGACCGACTAATTAAGGGCTTCACGCAAAAACCAGCGAGTAGATTTTGGTAAAATGGTTTCAGTCTTAAGACTTAAAGATACTATTCCAACTTAAATAATACAGCATGTTTCATTCAAATCGAACCCGTACATTTAAAAATACAGCTTGATCCCTGTTTTAGTAGCCGCTATTAAAGTACGAGAGCTCAATTAAAACTGTTTATTAAGTTTTTTTTAATATAAATCTATGTTTGTTTCGGGATTTCTCATGTAGCAAAAAACCGACATTCACGCGGGTGGAGCCACGGTCAAAAGCTAGTATTACATATAATAATAAAGGTTACAACTTTTCCGAGAGCTCCACAAGGGTGAGTGACGTTACGTGATCTGACGGTATACGTAGCTCATATATCCAAGGCAGTCTTTAAAAATAAGGCAATAATTATTATTATGTTGATATACTAGTGTGTGTTGCTATTAGAATGCGTAATAAACAAAAGACTAATATAATAATTCAGTCTATTTTTTAAAATTAAATATTGTTTAAAAACACATTACCACATTTGAGTTTGCTTTCAATAAGAAACATTGTAGTTGGATGACAGGACACCTTGTCGTGCCAGTTGTCGCTTGCCATCCGTACCGTTAGATATATTAACAGTACCCACTACATATTCAAGATAAAGATCGTAGATAAAGAGCACTGTTGTCGTCTCTAAAAAGTCCGCGCAAAAGATAAACCTGATCATATCGCGCAAACCGTGTACCAGAAGTGAATGACGTTGATTAATTTCTGTATATATAAGGTGAATTTTCCAATTGGGCATAGAAATGCTCAAATTAGTCTCGGAGCCGATCCCAAATACAAACGGTACAAACAAATTATTTTGACCGATTAAACTGATTAATATATTATACTAACCTCGTGTATCGGTCAGTATTAATAATAATAACTGGTAATTATTAATAACTTCAAATTTATCACAGTAAACATAACATAATCTTTGAG
The DNA here is from genome assembly GCA_017165845.1 of Thaumetopoea pityocampa. Taxonomy (NCBI): domain Eukaryota; kingdom Metazoa; phylum Arthropoda; class Insecta; order Lepidoptera; family Notodontidae; genus Thaumetopoea; species Thaumetopoea pityocampa. The sequence goes on along the minus strand of WUAW01020192.1, from coordinate 9,027 downwards.
CAATTTTCTTATAATAAGACGCCAAAGGTTTTTGTTTCCACGAAGAGATATAGCGGGCGGGTTCAGGGGAGGCTCATAAGGGCTGTCTACGCAAACAAACGTAGTTGCATACAGATTGCCACATTAGTATCTCACTCTTGCCGAGTTGGTATTCAATCTGCCCTGTCGGGGAAACGTGTTTTTGTGATCTAACACGGGCCAAGTAAGCTTTGACGTTGGCAATCAATATTTGAATCCGGACTTACTTTTTCTCTTCCGTACTAAATGCTTAAACTATGTGACGTTGACATAATAATAGCATTAATCCGTATCTTCCTTATATACTCTTTGATCTTGATCTTTGACATATAAAATCATATTTTCTACTGTAGACTACAAATCGATTCACTGCGGTTTTCTCTAGTGATCAAAGTGAAGGTACATATGGTTCAATTAGCGACTAGACTCGCCACATACTCACTGTACCGTAACTCGTGTAAAACAGGATCTACAGCTATAAGTGACAATACATATGTTTCTCGGAAAGTCCCAAAGAATACTAATTTATCACGGGACCAGCAATTAATTTATCATAATTAGTAAAGATTATAGGAATGTACGGGTATGTACTGCACACCCTATTTGTTATGTTTACTTAAGTGAGCCTACAGAGACAAATATTTGTGATTATACATTATGCGACACAACAGCGAGTTTTAACAGGAATTGTACTTTACGTAAATATGGACGCTTTTTGTATCAAGCTAACAAGTGAAAAGCTGGTTCAAAAAATTCAGACTCAATATTGGAATGAATTCATGCAGTTTGATTATGTGAAGAACGAGTTAATTATAAATGTGCATGACGGCTCAGATAACACAGAATACTTAAATAGTGAAGACAGATCAAATATATATTTATACTTTATAATGAAATATATTTATACTTTATATTAAGTGGTCTCTGCCTAACCCAATTCTTCGGTAGTATAGTGGTCAGTATCGCTGGTCACGCGGGAGACCGGTTCCATTCCCCGCCGGAAGACCAGGGGAAAAGGCGTGATTGTATGTATGTATGTACTTTATAATATTATAAAAATGTGAAATTTCTTTGTTTGTCCGTATGACATAATCTCTAGAACTACTGAGCCTATTTTAAAAATATTTTTACTTTAATTAAATCGAGTTAGCAGTTCAGTGCTATTTTTAAAACGCTTGTATTATAAATTATATCACATAATCGATCTATATACATATCTTAGCCACACATATTATTTATTATAACTTGAAATTTGATCTTTATCTTTAGATTTATCCACAATGTCTTAATCACGTGTGTGGCTTGTCAATCGTACACACCCCCCTCCCACCGCTACCATGCCTCAGGTGATGTCTAGCGCCCGAACTATAACAACAATACTCGGAGCAAGACTTTGTGGCGTGACAAGGTACGTATCTATCTAGCCTTTGGATTCAGCAGACTGTGACCATCTTTATTAAAGGCTTTGGCATTCGCTATCACTAGTATTGGAGATAATACGCGTATTGTACACAAAAACTTGAACAAATATTGACAATATTTTATCAGAATACAAAGAATAGGGAATTACTTGTTGTTATAATAGTTGATTTATTTACCTGGCGCTACTACTTCCGACGTATTCGGTCAAGGCCTGCCTTCTTAGCTAATTTACTAGATTCTATCTCCAACATTATTAATGGCGACTTTATTGCCTTCCATGTTCTTACTCACGACATTCAACCAGCGAGGTCTTCCAATGAACCTTCAATGAATATCGAGGCATTCTCTGCAATGTACTCTCATTTTCAGGTTTATATTACTGTATTAATATTATCTATGCTAAGTAATAAGTACACTAAGCTTTATACTATTTTTTAACCGGAGGGAAATGCCTGAGAAAGGTTATGTGGGGCTCGCACCCACTAAAACCCCCCGTGTGATCACATTATGACTTATACTGTTGTGTTCAAAACAGCATTATTTCTATAATAATTTATTCATTAGAGACAGCATACAACTAGCCATTTTATTATTGTAGTATAAACAAAGAACTCTGTTCGTATTTCATTTTTTGTAAAAGTTACACCTAAGCTGTTTAAACACTTATTAAAAAATTAAAATTTCATTCTAACAAAAGTGAGACAATGATTCACACAAACAACGTAAATCGTGCGTGCATCGCTGATTTTTCAAAATCATGTGCATAGTAATAATTAATTATCATTTGCCTAAAACGGTGAAATAAAACAACATAAGGAAACCTACATGCCTGGAGATTTTCTTGACAGCGTGCGAAATCTGCCAACTCGCATTCGGCCAGCTAGGTGGACTATGGCCTATCCCCTCTCATTCTGAGACCCGTGCCCTGCAGCGCGATAGTATTCGCAGATGGGTTGTTGATAATGATTATGATATGAGCATGAACAAGAAAAGAAAAAAGAAAAAAATGACTTATATAGTCACATTCATATGGACAAATGCAACATCTCTTAGTTTCAATTTTAATCTGTTAGGCACGGCGGCACATGCGTACCAAAACAAAGACTGCGTATTTCGTCTGTACATTTTATATTAGCAATGCTATAATATAAAACGATCTGAAGAGAGAAATTGTGAAACAAAACAGTAAACGATCGTTTTAATACAAATGGTGAGCGATTGATTACTAGAGTGAGTCACTATAGTGACGCGTCGTTTAGAAAGATGCCATCCGCGAAAGCCACTATAGTTGCACGTCGTGCCTAAGAGATTAAATCAATCAAAAGTTTCCACTATCCGACGCAAACAAGTACACAGACACAGCATAAACATCTTACTGCTCCTAAATAATCAAATTTATTATTGATTATTTTAAACGTGGTCACAGTTAGACTACCTTTAACGTGGTCTTAGACATTTGCTTTTAAACTCAAATATATGTAAATGTTGTACTTGGTTATTTGACAACCAAATAAAAAAAACTATTATGTTGCCTATATTATAAGAATTGACTACTGCTTAGTTCAGAGGAAATGATCCTGATTTCTGTACCAATTGGTCTCGGGTTCGAATCAATTTATAAGTAAATACATGTATCGACGTCTAGTACCAGTAAACAGTGAATCCTAATTTGAGGCTAGATCAATGTGTGTAGAAACAGCGACTACAATAATTTGTTATAGTTTTCTTATTATTGTAGTATTTTTTATATTTTTTGATGGCAGTACATAATATATTCTATACAGTAAATTCGAAGTGTGAACGAATAAGTATTTTATACCTATAGGTACTGCTGCTAACTTACTATTGAAGACAACGTTAAAAACATATCGACGCTTCGATAAAGCTTTCGTTCATGACAACTCTATAATTTTAACTCAGAGTTTAAAATTGAAAAAGATGCGGTGGGGTATGTTTTAACAAACGCACAAAAGAAAGTAAGAGTAGACATTTCAAAGCCAAACGTAACAATTATTGATGAAAGTCTAAAATCGTTTCGACTACGTTTTGTGATCGTTGATAGTGATGGTAATTCTGCGGTAACAGAACTTAACTAAATTTAATCTCTCCCTATCTTTTTCTAATGTCAAACGCAAAAACGTGATAGCTACAATTTTGGTGCTGTCAGTTTCGTTTAGAAACGTCAAAATTAAAAGATTTAGACGCGATGTCGGGACATACAGATACAGGTTGTTGCTTGCTATAAATATTTCCTATCTCGTTTTGACTTTTGACATTAGAAAAAGGTAGAGTGAGACTACATTTAGTTATGTTCTCTTACAGCAGAATTAGCAGTAATATGTTGATTTCCCATTTTGAACTGGACATAAAAAGAAAAAAAAAGGCATGGAATGACCATCTTCCCCACCAGTCTGGAGATTCAATGTCTCCACGTCTACTGCCAACGACTCATTTCTGGAATGCCTGAAAATAACATCACTATGGTGGATTATTTAACTAAAGTACAGATAATAATCGGAGGTTACGCAATATTGGTCAAAATACAACGCGATGAAATAAAAAAATAAACGACGTGGAAAATTGTGTGCCAGAGTGCTGTTTCATCTTAACAATGCACCTGCATCGATCTGATGTTGCAAGCTTCGTCATCCGAACATCTGGGTTTCAGTTGATACGACGTTCGCCATATTGTCCAGACATATTGATATTAACCTTTTTACTATTATAAAGGTCCTAGGGTGGAATAAAATTCAAGGGAGATAACCTCATGTGCGATTTGTTCGATATCCATTAAGTTTTATTTCGAAGGGAATTGAGCAACTTTTAAAACGATATTCAAAATGTATTTAAAAGGTGAAGGTATCATATTCAAAAATAGATCGATTTTTATTTATTTATTTACTTTAGTAAATTCTTAAGTTAAATTATAAGATTCTAGACTATGAACCACAAAGGTGCACACACACATAGAAACAAGCTCAAACATTTTGTGTATTTCCGAAAATTTCAATACTTTTCAAAAATGTATTAATTAATCTGTTATGCGTAAAAGATCGTTTGATATCAATGGATGACCTCATCATGTAGTTATACATATTAAAAGCTTTATTAACAGTACCATCATCATCATTCCAAGGAAATTTGGGCTCCTCCTTAAAAAGGAGGGATTTGCAATAATTTCCACGCTTGTCAGGCGGTAACCTACCAAGCTTACTGTGTTGTTTGTAAGCTAACTGTGTTGTTTTATAAACATTAAAGTATCTCGCATATAGAAAAAAAATTGCAAAATAATTAATAACTAATCGCTAATTGGTACAAACTATTCGCGTAGTGCGTCCGCTACCTTATCTATAAAGATAAATAAACATATAATTTAGAAGCACATAAGTTTCACGCTTTTACTGGGATAAAGATGAAAGTGATATAGAATTGTAGAGCCCACTCACACTAATTCTGCTTAAATGTGTAACTCGGGGGCAAAATGATAATGACTTACCAGTAAATCACAAATGGCGTGGCACCACGTGGTCAAACCAATAAAGTTGCAATCACCCTCGCCTGTTTTACTTCTTCCGATACCTTTTCCTTTGCCAATAAAAATTTAAACGCAAAAACATTTTAAACGAAATTGGTGGAAGAAGCAGACTATAAAATTGTTTAACAATTTCCCTCAGGAGTTTTATCTCCACCGCAACGCATTTGGGTGAGAAAATAGTAAAAAATGTTTGATGGGACACATTATATAGAGCTGTTAAACCCAAACGAGTGACATTTGTATCAGTCAGTTGCAAATAATTCAATGTTTTGAAATTTCGCTCACTGATCGATAAATTTTAGTTCAGTACGGAGTTATAACGCGATGTTGTGAAATTTCCTGACAACAGTTTAATAACGATTAAACGATTTATTCTTATTTAGTCTTTTGCTTGACGTTATTATTTTCGATTATTTTACTACTTATCCACTCTGCACAATCATAGATGTAAAAGAATACTTTGGATACTTACTAATGGAATACTTTTGATATCAAACCTAATAAGGTTTGATATCATCTGCAGTCCATATTCGTCCCCACTACAGAGACGTGGACCTTCTCCCCTAATCAGGAGGGAGATTAGGCTGTAGTCTACCATCCTGCCTTGGTGCAGATTGGTAGACTTCACATAATAACTACAAGCATGCAAGTTTCCTTGCGAAGTTTTCCTTCTGCGTTGAGTACATTGATGTATACAGTATTGATGTATAAACATTTGAAATATTCCAGTGGTACGGGGTCGGGATCGAACCCGCGACCTTTTCGATCGCGGGTCACGCTTAGCACCACTTGACCATTATTGTTTGATATTAATTAACACTAATATCGCAGCCCCTCCCCAAATGTCACATTTTCCTAAAGTACTACAGACAACATAAGTGTGTCATGCATCAATATTAATTAAAATCATTAGCCTATGGCATCAGTTGT
>WUAW01020190.1:5615-23246 GCA_017165845.1 Thaumetopoea pityocampa | reverse complement strand
TATTTTGGAGATAATATGAAAATATTTTTTCTCGATAAATCCTACTTTTTTCTATACCCGTAAGATAATTTCATAAAACAGTTGGCAACCCTAAATTTAGTATCTTTTTCACCCTGCAGTAAGGTGTAACTGTGAGACGGGTTAAAGATTCACCACAATATCCCACACGACCAGTCAATCACTCGTACACCAATAGGGATCCACTATTTAAATTAATCAATATCAGATGGTTAATCCATGTGACACGCGGCCGTGGCAAACGCTGCCTAACGCAGAGATCGGTCCGAATGGCGACCGCTGACTACGCCACAACCTCCACATATCGTAGTATATTCAATTATAATGTACCACAAACGGTTAAAATAATTTATATTATAGTAAAATCAATTTTAAATTACAACTTCGAATCCAATACCTCTGACTTTTCAAAATCATGGGCCTATTAATAATTTAATAATTAATGATCACTCGCTTCAAATGGTGAAGGAAAACGTCGTGAGGAAACCTACATGCCTGAGAGATTTTCTCCACGGCGCGTGTGAAGTCTGCCAACCCGCATTTGACCAGCGTGAATGGACTGTAGTATAATCCCTCATTAAGGGCGACTACTATGACACGAATCAAGTTGTATATTCAATTCTACTAGACCGATTTTGATTGAAAATGTCGCAGTATTTAAGTCGTAATAGTACATTTAAGACTGTAATAGTTTTACCGAAATCTATTGGTCATCTATCTACCTATAAATTGCGTGAAGCCCAAACAAACAAACATACATCGACGGATTTGGTTTCAGAAGCGCTTAATCAGTCGCTCTGAGTTTCTTTTTTAAATATCTTTGATTTTTGAAAATTTGACACTTAACAATTTTATAACATATATATTTTATATAAAATTGTTAAATTTTATAACAGTATAGTATATACTATTACGATTACGCTGATTAGATTACGATTTGATAATAATGATCGCTTTGATCACCCACACCGTGAATTTATTTATACACTTGTACTATAATAATTACAGATTTAGTTAAAGATTGGGGCGCCTCCTTGTGGATTCAACTAACTTTACAATGATTTATGCAAGACGCACAAAAAAGCCTACATAAGCCCAGGGTTGCCAACTTATATTGACACAAATAACTCGTTCGTGAAACGGTTAAATATGAGGTTCGGATGAAGGGGAAAAAATTACTCAATTCATAATTCAAAACGTTTTTTGACAAAGCTCTCGGTTTTTAATGGTATTTAAAAATCTTTTAGTTGATATCAAGGACTAATTATAAGTAGTTTGATACTATCGTTTTTAACGACATACAGAATATGTAACTTAAAGTACATATGGTTCGTGACCTTCTGAGATCTTCTGTCTGCGTTTAGAGAAATTTTACACAAGGATACTTAATATTTATTCTGCGTTGAATGTATTAAAAAAGTACTTATAAAGTATAGCCCGCCGTGCGTCTAGTAGTGCGATGGTGAAACTTGGCATTATTTTGAATTTAACTTGTTTTACTGGTTATAGGATTTTTTATTATTTAGTCAGACTTATCGCTTTCAATGTTATTATAGAATACCGGTAACAAACCAAGGACATTATAAATTAGCAAATTAATACTTATTATCTGATCCGTTGTCTGCCAACAGATGGCGTTAAAAACCGGTTTGTGAAAAAATCTTAGAAGATCTCAAACGGTCACGGACAAAGTATACGTAATACATAACAAAAACATAAATATAGAGCCTTGTTTTGTAGTGAAAAATCGAAACACCTTAAATGCAATTCAATTTAAAGAATCTGAGTAAAACAATATATTGCTATAGCAACGAAAAATGTCAACTCGGTAATTTATGAGCAAGTAAAGTTGTAAAATTTTCTCCCCAAAATGATGGTCATCGAACATTGCCACACGGAAAAAATACGAAATAACGAGATCATGTGAGGCGTAATTTTCCCTAATCAACATTAGGATCTAACTAGCTATCGACTGACTTATAATAATTCTATAAAATTTCGGAACTAAATGTAAAGTGTAAATTCTTGTGGTGATTCTGAAGAAACTACTTGCAGGTTTTCAATATACAAAAATAACCTTGTATATTCACCAAAATAAAATACTTCCTTAAAGAATATGGCAATCTTAAGTAGGTTCCTTCATAATTAAGTAAGATTGGCAACCCTAAATAAGTCCTACAGATTTAACAATATAATACTAAAGCGATACCCCACGATATATTTAAAATCCACTCGTGTCGGCCGCTAATCCAATGTCACCGACGCGCATGAGCTTTGCTCACTGGTCGGCTCGTGTGTGCGCGAGCGGCGGCGCCTCGCATCACCGGGACGGACAAGAGCTAGCTACAGACTTGCCGCTCAGGCACGAGAAACCGCTCGTGCCGGACTGCAGGCTGGACATTGAGCCCCTGGGAGGAAAAATAAAGTGTTACAGTCTGCGCGGAATTTATTAGTCATACTTTGGGTGTGCCAGCGGTAGTAAAGCGGGGGGGGGGATCAACAAGGCTCAGTATGAAATAAAACAACCGCTGGCTGTAATATACATCAAATAATCTATTATTGCTATTATAAAAATTTTAAAAGTCAAATTTTCTAAAATCAAAAATATTTAAAAACAAACTACTCAGGTCGACTACTTAAGGGCTTCTGAAACCGAATCCGTCGATATTTGTTTGTTTGTTCGAGCTTCACGCAAAAACCAGCGGATAAATTTTGATCAGACTATTACAGATTTGAAGGTACTATTCCAACTTAAATACTGTGCCATCTTTCATGAAAATCGGTCCAGTAGAATTGAAGATACATCTTGATCTCTGTTGACTACAACAGAGATCAAGATATATCTTCAATTCTACTGGACCGATTTTCATACTAAGTCGCCGTTAAACTTAACGGCGGCCAACCATTTTTATTTGAGCTCTCGTAACTACGAGAGCTCAAATAAAAATGGTTAGGTGCTTTTTATATAAATCTATGATTGATTCGGGATTTCCCGTATAGCCGAAAACTGATATTCACGTAGGCGGAGCCACTGGCAAAAGCTAGTCGTATATATAAAAATCAATCGCCGTGCGTTATTCTCGCAAAAACTCGAAAATAGCTCGAAGATTTGAACATTTTTTTTTTGTTTTTTTTTTTCACCTGAATATAGAGGTGGTTCATGAAAAAATAAAATTATGAAAAACCCAAGGGAACAGCCGAAAAATCTAAGAAATTATTTTGGGTGATACGAAGTTCGCCGGGTCAGCTAGTGAATTATAAAAATCGTGAAATAAAAAATATCAGTCACTATTGATTGAAGAATACTCGTAAAAATCGACAATGCGACAAGTGTTTAAGATTGTTGCTTTTTATAGCTGTATATACGTGAGTTTATGGATGCCAAGAGTTATTACTATTACATGGGAAATTCTGAGACACAACATAAATTTGTATAAAAAAAATCTTAGAACCACTTTCACTTGAGCTCTCGCAGCTTAACGGCGGCTACTAAAATAGGGATCAAGCTGTATATTCCAGTAAAATTACTGGACCGATTTTGATGAAACATGCCGTAGTATTTAAGTCGTAATAGTATCCTTAAGACTAATAGTTTGGCCGAAATCCACCCGCTGGTTTTTGCGTGAAGTTCGAACAAACAAACGAACAAACATCGACGGATTTGGTTTCAGAAGCCCTTAATTAGTCGATCTGAATAGTTTTTTAAATATCTTAAATTTACAAAATTTAACAATTTTATAATAGTAATAGATTAATAGTGAACAACATGGATCAAAAAGGTTTTTCTTTAATCTACCGCCAAACAGTAGCGTTCGGATCGCTGCTGTGCCTCGGTTACATGGTATTAATGCGCACGCGCAATCACACACTACTCAATCCTTTAAAGTAGCAATGGGATTTGTACATAGGATTGTAATCTTCAGAAATAGTCTTTAAAAATGGTACAATAGAAATAGGTTATACTATATAAGGAAACAATGGAGCTGATGTAATCCAAAGGACTAAAAGCCCCTCTGATAATAATAAATTTAAAAGAAAAAGGATTGTAATCTATACTAATATTATAAACAGGTAAAATTTGTTTGTTTGTATGTATGGGGGGGGGGGGGGGGAATCTCCGAAACTAACGATCCGATTCTAATTTTTTTCACTAGTAGAAACCTACATTATTCCTAGGTGCTATAAATTATATTTATGTTATGTATAGTAGCCGAGCATCACGATGATTGTCTAGCAAGGCGGAAAGAAATACCTCTTGAAACAGAATTGAAACCCGTCTGGCCAGCGTGATATATTAAGCTAATTTGCCTCCACTATCTTCGGAGTATCCTGCCCAGCTGTGGAACATTTATGGGTTGTAATGAATTAAAATTTGAATTAAAAGCTTTAGTTTGTCAAACATAAGTATGGTATTTTTATTTCGAAAACAGGACACTTCTTGTAAAAATTACGCGCGAACGAAGTCGCGGGCAAAAGCTAGTTGAGAAATAAAGTGGATTGTATTTGAGATAAATGAGGATAATGCAACAGTTCAACTAGTAATTCTTCCGTTGCCTGGTCTCCAAGGCCCTACAAAATGACAATCGTGTAGATTACGCGAATTCAATGGTTTCTTTAGTGGGGAAAGCTTATGTTCAGCATTGGACTAAAAATAGGCTAATGATAAAGAACTACGGATCATTTAGCTTGAAGACGTTTTAGCATTTGTACACACAGTGACTAAACCCGGAGTAAATCAGTTTGCGCTATCTACCACGCGCCTCGCACTCTCGCATCAGTCGCTTATAAATAGTGTTAAAAGTTATACATATTAAATTACATTTTTAAGTGCCGATTCTGTTGTAAAAGAACTTAACTAAATTTGGTCCTTCCCTATCTTCTTCTAACGTCAAACGCCAAAACGAGATAGCAAACATTTATAGCGAGTACCGATCTACGTTTCTGTTAAACAGTTCAAAAAAATGTTCCGTTTTTGCGTATCTTTAGTCCGCGGTGCTCCGAAATCGCGTCTAAATCTGTTAATTTTGACATTTCTAATCGAAACTGACAGCACCGAAATTGTAGCCATCTCGTTTTGGCGTTTGACATTAGAAGAAGATGGGATAGTGACTAATTTTGGTTAAGTTCTGTTACTACAGAATCAGCATAATTAAATACCTATCTATAAAAATAAAAAAAGTGTTTTTTTATTTATCTGCTGACTGTACATTATTACAAATTCAAAAATGTCTCCGAGCCGATTTGACCGTACCCATATAAGGTCTCTGTCAAGTGCAATGAGATCGTAACTTAATAATACTAGTTATTAAATTACACATGTGACGATGATTGGATTAAGCAACTTTTACTGCGGCCAGATGTCAGATGGGTTACCCATATCTAAATTTTGATGTTTCGGATGGCGTATAGAATAATAGGTTCTAGCTAGTAGCTACAAGACACAATTCTTTGCAGTTATTGTGGTAGTTACACAGGTGGAGTCAAGCAGCAGTCAGTCCTGCTGAAAAAATCGTATCCTCTGCAAAAACAGGAGTCTTTAACACGTTGACTGCCAATCACGAGATATCTCTAAGGTAGTTTACTTGGCCAGGACGCCAACTACGAGTTATCTCGCCCTTTCATTACTTGCCATTTTTATATACCATATTTACGAGGAAACTATTACTATATACTATGTATTATTAAAGTTTTTAATAAATAACATGATTAAATTAAGTTGTCTCTGTAATCTGGTATCGTGAAATACTTCGTGGCAATCAATGGTGGTAATTCTGTTGTAACAGAACTAAATTTAGACTCTCCCTATCTCTTTCTAATGTCAAACGCCAAAACGAGATAGGTACAATTTTGGTGCTGTTGCAAGTTTCATTTTGACACGTCAAAGTTAAAAGATAATGAATAAAGAATAAATAAAGATAATGAATAAGTTAAAAGATAATAAATGTCAAAGTTAAAGAGATTTAGACGCGATCTCGGAACATGTCCACTAAAGATACGCAAAAACACTTTTTTGTACCTATTGACAGAAATGTAGTTTGGTACTCGCTAAAAATGTCTGCCATCTTGTCATCTCGTTTTGGCGTTTGGCATTAGAAAAAGATAGGGAGAGTCTAAATTTAGTTAAGTTCTGTTAGAAAAGAATTGAGGACCTTGCTGCAAAAGGAGGCAAGTCCAAATTTCAAAACTTTCGGGTATTCAAATAAAGCGTGTGTCTAAAATTTAATTGTTACACTTATGTTTTACAGTTACACGTTATATAATATAATATATACATATTTACATATTTTACTAAAGATTTTAAGGTAAATAAATAAGTTTTAGAATAAATACAATTTTTTAAAAGTTGAAAAGAGTACCGGCTAAAATTCGGATCTGCCCCTTTGCTGTAGGGTCCTCAATTACTACCAGTGCGTTAACTTAATCATGACAACGGTACAGCGCTGAAGAAGACTTTTCCTAAGGATTTACCGCGACACCGGCGGAGTCACTGACATGTGTCGCGGTGGTTTGTGAGTTGGTTTGTGTCGTGTGGTGTCGTGACTGACTTGTAGTGGTGGCTGGTGAGCGTCTCGTGGAAGTACATGAGCTGCGCCGCTCGGTGCGAGGACTCTGGCAGCTCACAGCGCCACTGCAGCACGTAACTGCCCACACTCACCATCACGTGCGAACCCTGGACCGAATATAATACACGTATAGTGTGTATATACCTTTACAAATTTATAAGTATTTGCAACAATGTAATACTTTTAGTTGACAAATAAACGACACCTTAAATTGGCTGGACGTGTTATCGTTTTATAGGAACCCTGGACCGAGTGTCAAAGCCGAGCTACACACCACACATTACAACAATTTACAATATGGTAAGTATAATCTGTAAAGACTGTTCACGTATATTTGGAATAATGTCGGCGCTAAAATACTACCCCGAGAAATGTTAGCCGCAGAGGGCAGTTACTACGTCATCGAATAAGATGGTGAGTGCAAAGTGCATTCCATCCTTCCCTTGAGGGCTGAGGGGGAGGGGGAATTAGTACAATAACACATGGAGAGAGGCTCAAGCCAGGGCTTGGCCAGTTGCGGAAAGGATGTTTATCGGAGTTTTAGGCCTGGGTACAATACTGGAGCGAAACATGGGCTCAGATGGAGATTTCATCAACTCCGCCGACGGGATTAGTGTCTGACCGTGACCGTTATTTCGACGCGTGCCAAGTAACGTGAATAGCGTGAAGGTACTCGCATTGTCGCGGTCGCTCAAGACGTGCTTTCGGTAGCTCGCTGGAAGTATTTTTTGGATAACTCTTCTACACTGCTGGTACTCCATAGTACGACTAATAAGACTATTTAAAAAAAATATCCAACGCTAATCCTGCGACACCTACCCTTTCTATTTGCTCCGACTCCTATCCTTTCTATTTTAAAGACCAAGATCTTGAAGAACACCCGAAATCCTTCCAAATATTCACTTTTTATTACAGGTGTCCCTTGTTCTGGTCGACGAGTATCGGGATCAACCACGAAAGCTGGTCCTGTGCGACTAAAAGATAAAACGAGCTGTACCTGTATACTCTCCCCGTCGTGGCAGACGAGGGTGGGCTCCGCCCTGTGGTAGTGCTCGCCCTCCCGCCAGCCCTTCTGCTCCAGCACCGAGCGCGGCTCGTCGCCTCCACCTACGCACAGGGCTGCAACGTTAATTAGAGACGTATGGTCAAACAAAAATAACGGAACATAACAGGGTGCGGTGAAGGGGTTCGGTCGCCGGCGCAGCGTCTTATGTGCGAGCGATCTGGAATGTCAGACAATTCACTGTAGTAGTACAGTGTAAACTGTTAAACCCTATCAATATAAAAGCGTGACAGGAAACCTAGAAAGAATGAGAGAAAACAACGAGGGAGAGAGAGGAAAAGACAGAGACAGAGATAATGGAGAAGTAAGAGACAGAAAGAGATAGTAGCTTTCTATTTCAGTGGTAAATAATCAGCAGTAAACGTCCTGCACGTTGAAGATAATAAATTCTCTAAAATGTTTTATAAACTTTCGCGACTGAAACTCATATTTGCAATCCAATTGATGATTGGTACAACCCAATCTAAACGTGGAGGTAATAAGGTAATAAAGTCATGCCATGACGCGACCCGTCAATAGATCCCCTATTGTTTAAATAAAATAGGACATTTTGAAAGCAAGCCCTCGCACAGCTAAAATTAGTCATTTCGGCGCTGACGACCTTAAGAATAAGAAAATTACTTTGGCAATAATAAATATGATTTGAACAGAATAGTGATTATAGTGAGAACAATATTAAATGATATAATTAACACAAACAAACATTAAAAAATAAAGGAATTATATGAAACTGGTATGAAATTCATTATATAGTGACAATGACAATTAATCCATCACTTCCAGTGAGTTTCAAAAGAAACAGTATGTGCAATGAGCAGCGACTTTGTCCTTGTCTACTGCGATCTTCAAGAAGAGGCTAGAAGTAATCGCAAATCCGATGTGAGCTTATGTCCAGCGGTGGGGTGGAGGTAGGTGGGCCGTGCTGACCTGTTGAGTCGGCGGGCGGGTGCGACAGCTCGTTCTCGCTGCGGAACACGGTGAACGCGATGTCGTGGCGCAACACGTCAAAGTCCCACGTCAGCACGCTCTGAGGGTCCCGGTTCACCACGATCACCTCGTGCACCTGGTGCGAGTGGTTTCTCTTGTAGCGAATACAACTCTTAAATATCAATCATTATCTACATCTACAGTCACACATTCATCCCCGCTGTAAGGCGCGCACTGTCAGCTGTGTGACGCCGGCACAATGATAGCGTCTCTCCATCTCCTCCCGTATCCACGGGACGAGATTTGAGCGTTATCCTGTAGTTCTCTCGTTCTCTCTCTCTCTAATCTACCGCGATCACCAAGACGTCTGCCAAGCGTGGGGATTATGGTAAACCCCTCTTTTTTAAGGAAGAGGCCCACGTCTAGCAGTGGACTTCTCCGGGCTAGTGAAGAAGAAGAAGAATAGAGTCATGAATAGTCCCTCATCGTTCCCAAATATTTGTAACATTTGTCCTCATTACACAGTTTGTCCCTACCGGGATACGAACCCGGGACTTATTGACACAGAAAGCAGAGTCACTACCAGTATACCAATCAGTCGTCAAAATGTATAAGATATAATTATAATGTTGCTACTAATAAATTAAACTTGCTCCTAAACAAGTGCCCTATTTCTCACCTGTCCCTTCGCCAAGCTGACTGATCTGTAGATGCTGTCCTCGCTGAGCGGGTCCCCGTCCCTCTCGGTGAACGCGCCGCTCACGTACAGGCTCTTCGGGACCAGACCGCCTTCATGGACGAAGCTCTGCGGATATGAGACACCATATACCATGTATAGTAAACATTTAGAAATATTATTGACATTTGGGATAATATTCATTGCATTTGAAATCCCTGTCCACCTATTTTTACAAATGAATATATTTACTATGCAATGTTTCGGGTGATAAATGTACTTCATTTTAACATTTACATCATTGATACCCAAAGTGGACCGCCAGGGGTCGACAATGACCTGCAAGGGGTCCACGCCAATTGTCAAAAACACATTTGAAATTAATAAATTTACAACAGTGTTATATCAACTACGCTTTGGGGGTCTATCCAAAAATGAAAACCATTACTAGTAAGACAAAAAAGTTTGAGGACCTCTGATCTACATCAATGCATGTAATTTTCATACTGTATTTACCATTAGGTCAGGGAGAACTCAGTCTTTTAGCCTGTCCGGCAAATAGACTTAAGTATACGGGTAAGCGACCCCGGTCCCCCGAGCTACTACTGGCTCTTCCTACTCCTTCCGAGATAGTAGTATCCTATATCCTATAGTCCTTTCCCCAAATTTCATATTTCATGCTCAAGACATCTTTGCCACATCATCCTCTTTCCGTGGGAACGCAATGAGGAACTTTAACACTATTGAACTTCATAAAATGGTGGCGTAGTGGTTCACCACGCGACACGTCTCGTTTACCGCAGGGTCGAAAAGTGGGCTACGGATAGCTACTTTTTACATCAAAGGTTTGTGGCAAGTGTAAAGAAGTGGTCTCTGCCTACCCCAATTCTTCGGTAGTATAGTGGTCAGCATCGCGCCTTTAACACGGGAGATCAGGGTTTAATTCCCCGCCGAAGAACCAGGGATAAAGTTGTGACTGTATGTATGTATGTATTTACTACACATACAATATTTCATTGTTTCGGTTCTTCATTATACAAGAAATAACGTTGTATATTTTATATCGCAGATTTTGATCCCACTGATCCCATCTGGTTATCTAAGAGCCTATATACCATAGAGAAGGTGGTATTCGCTTGACTTTATGACGTATAGTCCCACACATTGTAGTGTTCGTTTTGAAGAATGGAATTCTCTATAAAATTTTCCTGGTGATAAAAAAGATATTAGGAATTTTTTTTTACTCCCATGAAACTTGACCTCTGGATGGGGATACCCATGCCCAACTTCCCATAAGAGTTGCCCCAAATATGACATCAGCTAAATTATCAGAATCACGATCACAAAATTGTGTACAGTTAAAATTACATATAAGATCAATTTAGACAAATTTCAAGTGATTACATGAAATATAAGGCCGGGTGCCCACAAAGGTAAAGGATTAAAAGCTTCAAGAATTCTTAAATATTGTACGAGTAGGGAGTTATAACAGATCTTC
Organism: Thaumetopoea pityocampa; assembly: GCA_017165845.1. NCBI lineage: Eukaryota > Metazoa > Arthropoda > Insecta > Lepidoptera > Notodontidae > Thaumetopoea > Thaumetopoea pityocampa. The sequence continues at coordinate 12,501 of WUAW01020190.1, read as the reverse complement.
AATGAACACTATGTGTCCACTGAAGATTGTTTCATCTCTCGGTTGAGCACCCAGCCTTACGAATAGTGTACTGACTGTGAGATTATAGCTTAGATAATATTTATTATTTAAGGTGTAGACATATTTTGGTGAACCTGCAATGGAAGGCGTATACTGAATCTGAAAGTAATGGTGTCGATTCTGATGTAACATAAACTAAATTTAGACTTTCACTATCTTTTTTTAATGCCAAACACCAAAACGAGATAGCAAACATTTTTAGAGAGTACCGACCCACATTTCTGTGAAACGGTTCAAAAAAACGATGCGTTTTGCGTATCTTTAGTCGATATATTCCGAATTTACGTCTATTTTTTTTTAATTTTGACATGTCTAAACGAAAGTTGTCACTTTCGTTTAGACACGTCTAATGTCTAAGTGTCTAAATTTGTTAATTTTGACGTTTTTAAACGAAACTGTCAGCACCAAAATTGTAGCTATCTCGTTTTGGCGTTTGACATTAGAAAAAGATAGGGAGTGTCTAAATTTAGTTAAGTTCTGTTACCTTAGAATTACCACCAATATGGACTATACTAATATGATATTGAGAAATTTTCAGAAAAAAGTTTTTCATATAATTTTTCACGGCACGCAAATTCACCTGTCACTGAACATTATCAGTATTGTTGTACAATATTACATCGCGTGTACCAAGACGACTGATATGTTTTGAGCCGGAAATGGCTTTGAGCCAATATTGTCTGTTGTGTTATTAGTATCTTAAATATAGTAATCGACTGAGCGTCATTGGTGCTAATTTTGCTATAACAGAACTTAACTAAATTTAGTCCCTCCCCATTTTTTCTAATGTCAAACGCCAAAATGAGATAGCTAACATTTATAGCGAGTACCAACTTACATTTCTGTTAAACGATTCAAAAAAAAGATTAAATTTAGTTAAGTTCTGTTAAAACAGAATCAGTACCATTGTGTTTAGCAGAGGTTCCCAGACTATTCTTTCTCATAGACCACTTTCAAAATTTAGCTGGTTCCGGTGGAACCCCTGCAGCTACATTTCTACCATATTCCCAAAACTCGACAAAAATGTGAAAATTAGATCTAACTATTGAAATTTGCGTACGCCAACGTAGATTTCCGTCGAGTCACCCGTGGACCCCTGGGGGTCCACCTGGACCACTTTGGGAACTAAGGATGTGTAGCATTGATACTTAAAGTATCAATTTTTGAGTTAAGCTAGCCTTTGCACATTTTTTTCTCTATTTAGAAATGTATTTACATGTTTGTGTACAATAAGAATAAATAATAATAAAGTGGTCTATGGTCGACAACAACGACTTCGCTACAGTAAGAAATTTAAATCTATCGAAGTGACTAGCACTATACTAGCTATCAAAAACACATTTGAAGTTAATGAATTTACAATAATTCAACATTAGCTAAGCAGAGCGTCAACTAAAAATGAATAATTTAGCAAGTGGTCTATGACACAAAAAAGTTTGGGGAGCTCTGATATGCAGGAAATATTCAAATCACTAGCCTTGTGTCAATTCTGGTTGCAATAATTACATATAGGATAAAATGCGACAAACTGTAGTTCTCTTGGATCTGTACTCCGCGTGTATAACACAGTAATTGTACATTCACCTACTTCACTCTCGAGCTCTGTACCTATATTTATAAAAAGATCACTATCGGTGGCTATCGCTAACTGGTTTATTCCGGTTTTAGTCACTGTGTGTACAAACACTGCTACTAATTCAAAAACGTCTCCAAGCTCACTTATCTGTAAGTATAAAATTTTAAGAGGCAAAGCTCAAAACGTATCAGACGCCCAACATTTCAGAGGTGTCGACATACAGTGAGTGGACGACACAAGTTTGCGGTGCGGACGGTAGACTAGCACAACTACCGGGTACTGGTGTGCTACAGTTTCGAACGCACAATGTTCAGTGCGCGTGCACCGAACAGACTGTGTGTCTCACTTCCCGTACATAGTCGTAGAAATGATGAGGCACATACAACGCAGCGTCTACTATGTCCGACTGGCCGCGTTTGAAAATCAAAAATAATGTTAGAGAACATTCATCATCATCATATGGAAGCCTATGTGCACTGCTGGACACAGTCCACTGCTGGACTAGGAAATAGTCGAGTCGAAAGAGACAGTTTGCGTACTATCCTAATATATCTCCAACACAATATCCGAACTGACAGAAAAATATGTATTTACAGAAAATATTGATTTCAAATGGGAATCGAACCCACGATAATCAGCACAATGGCAGTGGACTACTATACTATGAAATTAATTGTGCTGTTTTCCTTTTCATCACGGCGATATTAAATTGGTCAGGATCTGTTAATTATTAATATAGTCTTTGTGGGTTTTGTGTGGGAGCAAATCAAATCTGAACCCCATACACAACCCTATGTATGGGTGGACACAAATGCCTTTTCCCGTTTCTAGGTCGAAAGGTTGCAACACTGGCAGCTGGAGTTTGCTTGAGCCCCAACTTCATCCACATATCTCTCATCATGCAGACTTAGACCATATATTTATAGACACACGATTGCCGGTCGAAAAACGACCCCATCAAAGAAGTGCAACAATCCACCGCGTGCACTTCTTTCTTCTCAATTTTTTTTCGCAGATTACCGACAATAGACGAAACTCCAAATGAATACTATTTAATGTTGTATGCAATTTTAAGCACTCTGTTTTAGGCAGTAGCTTTCAAATTAAATTATTCAATCATGGAAGTGTCTATAAATGCGTATATGTCAAGTGGAACTGTTGGTCGTGAGATTCGTACTAGACGTTGCGTCTATGTCCCCACGGCTGTTGACGCCGCTGTGACGTAATGCGATGTTTAATTTAGCCGTGTAATCTTATAAATCTTTCCTGCTCTTACTTGCACAAAGTATAGGGAAATGAACAAGGATGGTATATAGTCACGTGACATCAAAGCACCGACATCCGCCAATTTGCGCAACATGGCCGCCACAGTTGAGCCACAGTTGAAGGGATATTAGGACAATGATGCAGACTAATTGACTATAGTATTTTTATTTTATTATGTCATTTCAAATAAATACGCGCAGTACAACTGCACCACCATATCTCGCTATGAATCTTATCCATCCAAAAGTTATCTGGAAAAGATCTCATATTGCGATAAAATCACCCAATGTATACTTCCCGTTTCTGTTTGTAGTTTTTTTTTATATTGGTGTACAAAGAGTACTCTAATCTAATCTACTGTTTCTTTCTACCTCGCGGGATGAACCGACTATTGTGAGCTCACCTTGCATGGCCCGCCCAGAAAGTCGGGTATGAGATCTTTGGGTATATAGTCGAGGAGCCCGCCCGGCTGTAAGTAATCTTTTCCGCCGTAGAACAGGAACTTGCTGCGGGTATTCTCGTCTGTTGGACAAAAACATTTATTTAGCGATATTTTCTCGATATTGGTTTTATGGCGAAATGATAATATAGACAAATCAGCTCGGAGACGTCTTTGCGTTTGTAATGGTGTACGGTCAGCAGATAAATAAATAGATAAATATTTTTATATTTTTTATTTTTATATGACTTAATATTATACATATTACATATATACATACATACAATCACGCCTTTTTCCTTGGTCCCTCGGCGGGGAATCGAACCCCGGTCTTCCACGTAACCGGCGAAAATACTGACCACTATACTACCAAAGAATTGGGTTAGGCATATACCACTTCTTTCACTTGACTATCCGTGACCCACTTTTCGCCCCCGCGGGAACCGAAACGTGTCGGGTGGTGAACCACGACGCCGCCATTTTATGAGGTTCAAAAGTGATTTAAGTTCCTCATTGCGTTCCCACGGAAAAGGATGAGGAAGTAAAGATGTCTTGAACAAGGAATGTGGAATTTGGGAAAAGGACTGTAGGCTATAGGATACTACTATCTCGGAAGGAGTAGGAAGAGACAGTAGTAGCTCGGGGGGCCGGGGTCGCTTACCCGTGTACTTAAGTCTATTTGCCGGACAGGCTAACAGATTAAGTACTCCCTGACTATTACATATTAAATGTAATTTAATATGTTTAACTAACTTTTAATGCTATGCTACTTATAAGCTATTGATGCAAGAGTACGAAGCGCTTGGTAGCTAGCGCAAACTGGTTTGTTCCGGATTTAGTCACTGTGTGTATAAACACATTTCAAACGCGAAAATGTCTCCAATACGATTTATCTATAATTATTTATTTATATAATTATTAATATAGATAGAAAATTTTAATACGAACAAAAGTCATTTAACAAACAATTTGTACCGGATATGTTTGCTATCATTCTGTCAAGAATCCGATTACACGTTCTAAGAGGGTCAAATAACTGTTTCGTTATTCATGTTTGTTTGCAAATGATTATAATGTTTTAACAAAATTATCGGCAACACATATTTTTCTATTTAAACCAGAGGTCGTAAGTTTGACTGACGACAAATGACATGGTGGGATCAAATGGTATTTTAGAAATGGCAGTTTCACGTACTCACCGATGAAAGTGCTAACAATAGTCCAGAGTATCGGGAAGACCCTGGGCGCTCGTACGATGAGCACTCGGCCCATGGTCTCCGGGTAGTTAGCCTCCACGATCTGGATGATGCGGAGCAGCGCGCGCACGCCGGGCCGCCACAGGTGGCGCATGTTGAGTCCGTCCAGGTCCACGAGCAGGCACCAGGCGTGCACCGCGCGCTCGGAGGACCGAGTCGCCTCTTCCAGAAGTTTCAGACCTTCTTCGCATACGTGAAGTGTCTGGAATTAATAGCATCACATTAACACATTCACTGCCCGTCACTCGGATCCGAGTGGGTGGTGCCGTTGCAAAAGTACAACACACTCGTATCCGAGCGACTAAATTCAACAAAAAAAATAGTTCCCGAGATTTGAATTCACTCAAATAAATTTATAATACATTATAAATGGTCTAATTTCATTACAAGAGGATTAATACGTTGCCTTTTGAATTAAGTAAATATAATTTCAGTTTGGTTTTCTCATGAAAATCTCATGATTTTTCCCAAACCCTAAATATCCCAGTCCATATCGTCCCCACTACAGGTGTACGGACCTCCTCTGATCAGGAGGGGGATTAGGCCGTAGTCTACCACACCGGCCTAGTGCGGGTTGGCAGACTTCACACACCCATGCGGGCATGCAGGTTTCCTCGCGAAGTTTTCCTTCTCCGTTGAGTACATTGTCTACAATCTAGACCGTACATGAATTACAAATAATAAGTCAGTGGTACGGGACCGGGATTCGAACCCACGACCCTTCGATCGTAAGCCGTGTCTAAAACCACTACACCACAAATGCACTCTAGATACTATGTTACCCAATAAATAAAGATAATTACGACTCTGATATAAGGATACCGCCAGACGAAGATAGCCGACAAGTCACGAGAACAGTCGTACCATAAAAGCTTCTACGTAATAGAAGTGCTTGATGCATAATACATACATACAATCACACCGATATTCCATAAGGGTAGGCAGAGACCAAATCTTTCCACCTGCTACGATCGTTTAATATAACAGTGGTTATCCGCAGCCCACATTTCGCGCTCGCTGGCAACGAGACGTATCGGATGGCGAACCCTGACGCCGCCATGCTTGATGCCTCAGTTCCAAAAGTGAACTCGGTAATGAAAGACCGTTATAAACTCACCAACTTCAAGAGGCCGTCTTCGCCGATGGATTTGAGTAGCCCCTTCACGTCCATCTGACCTAGTCGTAGTATATAGAGTGGACGACCGTCTGTGGACAAAGAAATGTTCGCAACTATCACAGCTTAGCCGTCCTCACAGAACACTACTGGCATAATGTCAGAGGACGACCGATTGGCACAGTGACAGCCCTGCTTTCTATGCCAATAAGTATCAGGTTCAAATCTCGGTAGAAGCAAACCCTTTGTGATGAGCACGAATGTTTTAACCGAGTTATGGATGTATTTATCTATTATATTTACGTATTGTAGTTATCTACTAGCTTATGCCCGCGGCTCCACCCGCGTAAATGTCGATTATCGCTACATGGAAATCCCACAACAATCATAGATTTGTATAAAAAGCCTTAAAACCACATTTACTTGAGCTCTCGTACTTTACCTTACTTAAAATAGGGATCAGGCTATATCATAAATTCTGCTGGACCGATTTTGATGAAACATTCGGCAGTATTGAAGTCGGGATAGTACCTTTAAGACTATAATGGTCTAACCAAAATCTATCCGCTAGTTTTTTCGTAAAGCACAAACAAACATCGTAAAGAACAAAGGAACAAACAAACAAACATTGACGGATTTGGTTTCAGAAGCCCTTAATTAGTCGAGCTCAGAAATTTTGTTTTTAAAAGATCTTTGATTTAAAAAATTAACATTTAACAATTTTATAATAGTAGGCCACGCTAGGCCAGCGCGGTAGACTACGGCCTAATCCCCCTCCTGATCAGGGGAGGTCCGTGCTCCTGTAGTGGGGACGATGTGGACTGGGGATGATGATGATGATAATAATAGTATAGATAGAATAAATACATACAACTATGTATATCGTAGTCTAGTAAATAAGACACAGGCAATCCTATTTTGGGACTAGATCAAAACTGTGAAACTGTTCACAATATTATTTTTTTACCATATTTAAGCCAGTACTTGACTACAATCCCACCTGATGGTAAGTGGCGATGTCACCCAGGGTGGTAAAATGTATTCCAGCTTAATAAAAACCTATTCACTCTTGTCTTAAAGACACCTACATTATAATCGGACGGAAGTACTGAGGCAGGAAGACTGTTCCAGTCTTTGGCTGCACGTATTATGAACGCAAATCGCTTAGTTATTCG
>WUAW01020189.1:14935-27599 GCA_017165845.1 Thaumetopoea pityocampa | reverse complement strand
TCAAATATCCATCGTTTGTTTTATGATTCCAAATGCGAATTTATTTCAAATTAATACTAGTAAAGTTCTGTTTCGAAATTAGTTCATTTGTTTTCGGATCTTTTGATTTTACTGTGACATCATCTACTGACGACTGTTAAGGGATAAAATATTACGTTATTTTTGAATATGAGCTCTTCTGTAGTATTAGCGCTGCAGATACTTATATAGGTCAAAGAACCAGTGATGTGTTCCGGCTAGTTACGTAATACTACTACTACTAGCTACTGTACTACTACTACTGTCCTGTACTACTAGCTAGAAGAAAGTTCGTAGTCGTTTGGAATCGCAAGTCGATAATGATGAATGGGAGACGACAGTGGTAGCAGATCTATCACAATACACGTCAGAATTAGCAGCACGTTTCAGTCCTAATGCACTTGCGTTGTTACATTTGCGAACTAAGTTGTTATGCTCTATTTGTCTGTAATCATGGGGATATATCATTTATATATTATATATTTATTTATATATTATAAATTTATTGATATTTTTGTCTAACAGGAACACGGTGAAGCCTTAGTTAACTAAATGTAATTATAGTTAGTATGGTTATTTAGCTTTGAAAACGTGGTCGCGATTTCATACGCATAAATGTGTCTCATCTATCCAAACATATACAAAAATTAGCTATATTATTAGCTAATTAATTTTAGGTCAAATTAATTAGGTATTTTAAATTAATTAGGTCAGGGAGTACTTAGTCTTTTAGCCTGTCCGGAAAATAGACTTGAGTATACGGGTAAGCCGGGCGGGGTGGCCCCGAGCTACTACTGTCTCTCCCTTCTCCTTCCGAGATAGTAGTATTCCATATCCTATAGTCCTTCACCTAAATTCCATATTCATTCCTCAATACACCTTTCCCACCTCATCCTATTTCCTTTTCTCTCCATTACGCCGTGGGAATTCAATGATGCACTTTAATACTTTTGAACCTTATAAGATGGCGGCGTCGTGGTTCGCCACCCGACACGTTTCATTGCCCTCGGATGCGAAATGTGGACTGCGGATAGCCACTTTGCTACACCAAACGATCGCAGCAGGTGGAAGGAAGTGGTGTCTGCCTACCCCATGGGAAACAGGCGTGACTGTATGTATGTAGTATGTACTATGGTCTCTGCCTACCCTTATGGGATATCGGCGTGGGTGTATGTATGTACCTATGTATGTAAAAATTAATTTCTGTTGTATACCAAGTTTAATATCTTATTAAATTTAAAATAAAAAAAGGATCATTGAAATATTCACGCACAATGATGACGTTTAATTAGTATTAATACATTATACAAAAGGTATGGTAGTGTAGGGTAAGTCCTCATCTCAAATCCGAGAATCGAAAGGTCTCGGGTTCGATCCCTAATTGGCACGTCAATATTATCAAGGTTTCTTCATATTTTGTAAGGCACGTAAACCAGTGTTTTTCAGTTGATGTAACAACACTGATCATACGTAGGAATGGTAAGGAGCTTACGGGTATAACGTTAGATGACGTTCGATCATCTTAACCTGTTCTATAACATCCCTTGTAAAAAATACTAGGCCTTGACAAAAAGTAGAGGTAATACAAGGTCGAAAGAAAGGGAGAGATAGAGAGAAAGGCAGATAGAGAGAGGAAGAAATCATAGTGTAGCTATAGTATACGGGGGAATAATGTTCGAAATTATTGTACATGTGTGTTTACTATGAATTTTAATGTAAGAATTATAATTTTGGAACGATATTGTGATCAATAGTAAAATTAATTTAATTTTTCCTTATCTTTATATTTATTCATTTATTAAATTCATTTATTAAATAAGATATTATTGTGTAAAATACCCTATAAGAATCTAGATTCTTATAGGGATTACTCGGATCTAGATCCGAACGGATCTATACCGACCCCGGCGGTTGACGATGATTTCACAATTGTTGGAAATTTAAATCTTTCAAAGTGAATAGCAATATACCGGCTTTCTGTACTTGAAGTTGATGAAATTTCAAAAATTCAATATAAGCTAAACAGGGAGTCTACCCAAATGGTCTGCGGGACAAAAAATTGGACAATCTAGACATATGTAGATAATCACTGTGTGATTCCTAATGTAGATTCATTAATATCAATAATATTTACTGTGCTATTGCAATTGTTCTTGAAGGCACTCTTGAATGCATTGTCATCAAATCCTTAATGAATAAAACATACGATATTCTCATTCAGAGGCCATTTTTGTATTTTAATAAATTCTGACAATACTTTTGGTTTTTCAGTCATAGCAATAACATCAAAGACTTAAATATGACGTTTTTCATCATACGATGTCTCTATATAGAATTCAAAGTGAAATTCTAAACATGTGTGTGTACTCAAAGCTCAACGTATTGATGTTTGCAGCCAATATTCAGAAAGCAGCCAAAACCGCTGGAACTAAAACAAAAAAAACGAATAGTTTGGCAGCGAGTCAGGGAGTCCGTCTGCAGTATTAAAATCCATTAAAAGCTGAAGTTAGGCAGAGTGAATTGAACGATGCGAATATAGTTTCCACAAATATATTTATATCATCATTTCATTTCTTTCGGGAAACTTCATCAGTTAAAAATTCAACCAATGTGTGTAATGCTTGAAGACAAAGATCTTTGAGCGTAATGTCCTCTGTGAAAACGCAAGGTAATTGAACGTCGACGTTAAAAGTTGATCTGATAAATTTAATGTCTCTCGGGGAGCGATGGAGCTATGTTTGGAGTTTCGTTATAAATAATATCCGGAATGAGGATATTAGTGAGAGGATCAAAGTTAAGCTTGTTAAATTAGGAAGGTAAAAGGTCAATATGCCGAACATATCTATCGAACGTATGTTTGGTGATAGAACAGACGATTTTTAATTGGAGTCTGGTAATCAGCAAATATAACACAGGGCTTACTAACGTAAATCGAAGTATCGTAGGAGTAGTAATATTGGAAAAGGCCAGACGGGCATTTTTTTCTGGCAGGACCTACCACCGTGCAAACGGTTGATGATAGGACGTTGTATATACGTAGCGAAGTATATCACCATCAGTTAATATCAACGGGATTATCATGAAATGGTACACCTTGGTCGCCCGTTTTGATTTTATCCACGCATAAAATAATTGTATCTGGTGGTTCGTTTGAGAATAAAACAAATATTTTTTTTAGATTTTACAGCTTTTCGGTGTCTATTGTAAAGGTTGAAGTTGATTTTTTAGGCAGTAGGTGTCTAACGCAACTCAGTCACCTTATGCAGTATTTCTCTAAATAAAAATCTGCATGGACACGCACCTTGTTAAGGTTTTTGTAGTCATCTCACCATTAGAAATAAAAGTTTACATAATAAAATAAAAAAATATTATTTGCCGTTGATTTAAATTATTTTGTATTTGTGTTTGTCTTGTATGTATTAAACTGTATGACACCAGCATTTTAATATTGTCACTCCATTTCTTCTTGTGGATGCTAGGAAAAGTAATTAAAGAATATGTCAGGCTAACGAAAAATAGCGTTATCTTGATATTTAGTCAAAATCTACTGCGATCTCCATCCAAAACGCCCACCATGTGTGGGAATGGTGACAAGTGCCACCTTTGCTCTCGCAGACTCTCTCTCTCTCTCTCTGAGTATTGTTCTCACAAGGCTCCTGGCCAGTAGCGGACTTTCAATTGAATCGAATGATGATATTTGTGTAAGAGATGAATATTCTAATCTATTCAAATACATGATAAGTTGGCCGGTTGTCTCGTATTGTCACTTGTATGATTCTAGGATTGTGTTGTATTTACAATTCCAGTTTGTGCACCGGTATATTGACTTATTTTTTCAAAATATTGCACATAATTTTATAATTTTCATAAATCATATCAGTTTCAGCGCTGTAGGCATAATAGTATTTGGGTAAAAATTTTGATAAAAACATGGACGAAAGACAAAATATATGGTGAAACTATGTATATATACTATATGTCGAACCGTTATAATAATTTGAGTACGGTGTCGCGAAATATCGCGAAATTACAACTCATTCATTACCTTTACTAATAAAATATTACAAATCAGAATTGCATAATTATAGTTGTGGGTAGATAAATAAATATAAGAAACAACAAGTCACAGTCATAGTTGGATTGTTATGATTGTGGGTAGAAAAATAAAAATAACATGAGTGAAACGATATAAAAGAGATGTGTTCGGTGTTAGAAAGTCAGTGTTCTTCGGTTAGAAAATCAAGGCGCGCGGCCGATCGGTGAGTGCTCGAATAACAACAGTGTTTATTGCTATGTTTATATTGCCATTTTTTATATTGTGTGAAGTGTGCTTCAAGGCACGCGGCCGCCGATCGGTGAGTGCTAGAATTATAATGATATTAACACTGTTTATTGCCATGTTTATATTGCCATGTTCACATTGTGTAAATTGTGTGACTTTATTCTCAGTTGTTAAAGATTAAACTGAGACTGTTGTATAATGGTTATAATGAACGTTTAACATAACAATCGCTGCGGCGACTGTATGAGTTTGTGGTAAAAGCTGCGGTAGCTTAAAACACCAAAACGTAAATTGTGTGGTCAGGGGTAACTGTAAGGGGTGGTTGGAGGTCACCGGGGTGCGGCCCCGCATAATAACAGTTAAGCCGCACCGGGGCGCGGCTCCACATAAGCGACACCGGGGCGCGGCCCCGCATAATAATAGTTAAGCGGCCCCACAAACTAACAGTTAAGCCGCATCGGGGCGCGGCCCCCACATAAACGTCATCGGGGCGCGGCCCCGCATAATAACAGTTAAGCCGCACCGGGGCGCGGCCCCGCATCATAACAGTTAAGCCGCATCGGGGCGCGGCCCCGCATAATAACAATTAAGCCGCACCGAGGCGCGGCCCCGCATAATAACAGTTAAGCCGCACCGGGGCGCGGCCCCGCATAATAACAGTTAAGCCGCACTGGGGCGCGGCCCCACATAATAACAGAGTTAAGCGGCCCCACAAACTAACAGTTAAGCCGCACCGCATAAGCGGCACCGGGGCACGGCCCCACATAGCGACAGTTAGGTTGTGCAAGGCGCGGCCCCACATAGCGACAGTTAGGTTGTGCAGGGCGCGGCCCCACATAGCGACAGTTAGGTTGTGCAGGGCGCTGCCCCACATAGCGACAGTTAGGTTATATGGGGCATTGCTCCATATTCAGATAACTATGAACCTAGAGAATCGTAGTTAAGGTGTACACCCGAACGTTATTCGCCAACCATGTACTGAGAAATGGTTTCGCGACATACGGAACTCTAAAAATATTTACGCTCTAAATCACATTACAGCTTTCAGATTATTATAAGAATAATTAGTTCTTAAATAACACAAAAGAAGTTTCGAAACAAGGCAGTTGAGTTTATTCAAGACTTTCTTTTGGAATAAGCAACGCTCATTATAAACTCCCTTGAAGTGAAATTAAAACTTTGATTAACATTATATTTAACCGCAAACTGTTATTTCAATGCTCCTACCACGGTCTTTAAGGTTTTACCTGAATAAATGAGAAATAATTTAAAAAAACATATAAAAGTACTTTTATTCAAATGTTTTTCAACGCTCTGAACATTTTCTACTTCAAAATATACTTCCTTTGTTAAATCGTCTGTGTTGCAACTTTAAAACCATTTTCGGCAAAAAATAATGAATCTTTAGAGGTTTCATATCTTATTTACTTTTGCATTATTTTGTGTGAAAATTAATAATATTTTTATTTGATTCATTTTTTTTAAATTATTGAATATAGCTGTCGTAACGAAATACATTGGTGCTCTTAAATTTTAAAGAGCAGCTTTTAAGACTTAGTTGTTTTTATTTTGATAGTTTATAGCAATTTGGCCATATATTTTTTGTACTATTAATGTGCTATAAAGAGGAGATTTTTTAGTTTTGAATTTATTTGTATTTGAAAGGTTACAAAGATAAATATAACGAGGTTGAATGGCATTACGCAGTCTTTCGGCATATGTGACTCGTATATTAGTTTTAGTAAATAGTCATATTTAAATGAGTTTAATAGATAAATTTTACATATCGATACATGCAGATAATAAAACTGATTCACCTTAAAACTTTATGAAAATACCACATATACACAGGGTGACTTCAAAAAGCAATTTAAAAATTGGACATTCAAATAAATATGGATAAACTTAAGATATTTTGGCTTCTGTAAACCTGTGCGATACCACTCCCCAAGTGTGACAAAATACATTATCTTCGTTTTTTAAAAAGTAATAATATTTAGTTGCGATATGACGCTAACATAAAAATGGAGTCATTCTATTTCTTTTCTAGAAACAGCTAAGAGATGTACCTATATAAAGGATAATGGGCAGCAGCGTTATTCAATTATTCAAGCAAAATCTACTGCAGTCTCCAAGACGCTTGCCAAGCATAGACATTAGTGCATATTCCTCATTTATAAGCAGGAGGTCCACGCTCAACAGTGGTGCTCCGAACTGACGATGATGATGATAATCTAATTAGGTCAGTTTCATTCTTAGCATGCGATATATTGTAAGGCATCGTATTACACTAACTTAGGGCGATATTGCTGTAAGTTTTGTTAAGATGCGGGCCTAATTTATATAATTCACTGACTTTTAGCCGCGGCTCCGCCTGCGTGAATGTCGGTTTTCCGCTACATGGGAAATCTCGAAACAATCATAGATTTATATAAAAAACCTTCACTTTTACTTGACCTCTCTTACCTTAACGGCGGCTACTAAAAACGGGGTCAAGCTGTATCTTCAATTCTATTTGACCGATTTTGATGATATATGCCGCAGTGTTTAAGTAGGAAAAGTATTTTTAAGACTGTAATAGGTTGACCAAAATCTAATTACTGGTTTTTGCATGAAGCAATTTGTTCAAACAAACAAACACACATCGACGGTTTTGGTTTCAGAAACTTTTAATTAGTCGATCTGAGTAGTATTTTTAAATAACTTTGATATATAAAATGTGACATTTAACAATTTTATAATAGTATAGATAAATATATCAATTAACTGTTTATGAGAAGAGAATATTTGGTAGGGGATATTTTTGTTGTTCACATCATAAAGAAAGATATTGTAAGAATGTACCCACCGCTGAGAATATTACTGAATATGATAACTTTTATAAGACACCACAATTAATTTTCATTGCCCCAAATGAAAACAATTTAAAAAGCATAAAATTATGATCAAAATAGTGGTCTCATCGGGTATAAAGTAGATAAACTAACCCTATAGTCGTAAAACACCCCATAAAAATATTTTATGACGACAACCCTTATTTCAGAACATGTGCATAGAGAACCTGAGGTTAATGGGTTCACGCGGCTTGCGACCATCCGTGCTTATCTTCAGGCTACTAAATTTACATTGAGAGAAGTTCCGAAGTATCCTTTTTGTCCTCACACACGTTTTTAAAACTACTCTAAATAACAATGCTTACGTAAACGGAATATTTAATGAGTGTGTTATTCAAAATTTTAATTGCCTGGTTATATGACCATACATGGCATATCTTAGATTTCGAGTTCGAACGATCGAAACGTGTTCGAACGATTTCAACAATTTCAGGCATGCATTTCGTAATCATGTGCGTACTAATAATTTAATAATTAATTATCACATGCTTTAAACGGTGTAGGAAAACATCTATTTCGGATTTTCTCGACGGCATATGAAGTCTGATAACCCGCAATAGGGCAACTTGGAGGGCTATAGCCTAACCCCTTAGTTCCCAAAGTGGTCCAGGTGGACCCCCAGGGGTCCACAGGAGACTAGACGGAGGTCTACGTTAGCATACGCAAATTTGTTGTATTGGTTATTTATTTTTGGAATGCACGACAGATCACAAATTAAGTTATCATTACAAACTCTTGAATTTAAAAGTCTAGATTTCGACCCAAAAAGGTTACACACGTCTATAATAAGGCGATTTATTAATATTCCACTTACGCATAATCAAAAATAGCAAGTGCAAGTGCATTAAACAAACTAACACAGTCAGACAGACGAATGCAGTTTATATAAACAACATCACGACCTATTTAGAGGACTTGAATTAGGGTGGGGTTTTAAAGTGATGGAGTGGCGACTCCAACCCGGAAAGCTAAGAAGGGTAGATTCCCGGCTAGGTGGACCGATGACCTGGTGATGGTTGCGGTAGATGCAGGTGGCGCATGGCCCCTCGATGTGGTGATTATTAGAGGAGGCTTATTTCCAACAGTGGACATCTGTGGGTTAATAAGAAGAAGAAGCAATATTATGGAATAATATTAAAACAACAATAACGTCACATTAATAGCGTCACTCCATCTCTTCTCGGGGGCGCTGTGAGAACCGGCTAAGTGATATACCAGGATAATGGCCAGCGGCGTTATCTCTTTTATCAATCAACACAGTTCCCTTTTATCAACCAGTCCTTCCGAAACACGAATGAGATCAGATCTAAATTAGATCTAAATAGATGTTAGAATAATTTCAGGTCAATTCATTAGCATATATTTACATAAGAAGCATATTTCCTAAGTGTGTGTATGTGTATGTATATATATACCTTACCAACTACTACTTACCCATACAACTATTACTTCTACCCATCTACCTTACCAACTAGTCATTCACTGTTTTCATATTCTAACAGAAACAAGACACTAATAGAGCCACAGGTAAAGCTTTTAAATAAATTAATGCAAACAATCATTTACTTTCACCCTTCCAAGGGAAAACATAGCTCGGCGCCCGTGATCATTTCCGACTTAATCAAAAGGTAAGAATGATCTGCTAATGAATTCCGGTGGGTGTCAGGTCGGCGTTATGACGTCGTTTAGAAATCAGTGCGATTAATTGGCGTGGCCTGGGGCCGGCCATAACTGATCGACAGTTCCGGTTTGCCATAGTTATATTTGGATGTTCTAAGTTAATAGATGAAGCGTAGATTGATTCTCATCCAAGGTTGTCCTTTCAATACAAGGTCTTTTCACTTTAGCTTATGCCGACTTATGGGATTTCTATTTTGTTGAGTATGTGGCTGCGGGTCCTGATATTTGACCGACGTCTACCTCATAGTCAACACGACGAATGACCATTTTTGCCACTGAGAATATTTTTGTTTGTCTTCTAAAACATGGAGGAATTCAGGTATAAAAGTTTGAAAGTCGTACCTGTTTAATTTTATTTTTATTAGATAATAATATTATTGTAGACATTTATACACATTGCTCTAGTCCAAAATTAGGATTCACTGTATCTTGGGTGCTATATATACGAATATAGATAAATGCTATACCCATATAGAAAAATAATCATGGCTCGAATACTAACGTACATATTCATCATAGAATGTTTGCCCTTCCAGAATTCGAATTCTGGACCAATTGAGTCAAAAAGCAAAATCATTACCACTAGTCACCTAAATCTCAGAATGGTCAACTCAGGTAAGACTTGAGCGCGGTAATTATCTATTGCTTCTATTTCCAGTGGTTGACTGAAATACCAAATGTTGAGTTAATAATTTAAGTTTGATCTCCTTAGTAATCAAAATCTTCACAGTAGCATTATAGCGACTTACGGCAACGTTTGTTTTTTGGAGGTGATATGGATGCAGGGCGGTAATAACTAGCTACTATGTGACGTCAACCTGTTAGTCTTCACAAGTCTTGCGACCCCCACTCAGAACCCAGCGTCCTATGCTTTTCGAAACATGGAGATGAACAAGTTTAAATATTAAAATAGTTTTAGGTCGATTTGCAAAAGTGGTTTGTAATAGATAGAGTATTTTATTCCCATTATATATAAATAAATATTTAAGCTATAAATATAAATGGGTAATTTTCAGGCCGAAGTTGAAGTCTAATGAACTTCGTTCTCTGTGTTAATTACGTAATTATACGTATCACGGCACGTTGGCAGTATTTACGGAAGCAATTCAGTTTAATGTTTACACCCAACGCTGATTCAAGGACAGTTGTTCTGTCATCTGTAATCTTTAACATCTTAACTTCGAGGTAGAAATATATGTTATGGAATAAGGTATTATTTTTAAAAACAGCAAATTGACTGTTTTTATGGAAGCGATTTAAAAAATCGTCCTAATAAAAAAAATGTCGGCTGACAACAGAAACGCATATACCAACTGTATATATTGTAACATTTTCAACAACATTTCTAAAAAGAAGTTTTGTAGTGAACGAGGTGTTCCTATATAAAAAAGAGACAATTGGTGAAATTGGTTTAGCGATATACTCCTTAATCTGCAATACAATCACGGTTTCAACACTAATAAAATTTGAATTCAGGAGCACAGTTATGTTCGTAAAAAAGGAACAAATATGTACATTTAAAAAATTATATTTGCGTTAGATTATTAGAATAGCTTATTGCTACTCGTAACAGCTAACTTTACATGTGACAACATTATCAGATTTCAGTACAATAACAATTTCTATACCAAGGCTAACGAAATTAGATTCAGTTGTGGTGATTTTTTTTTGTCTACTAACTGGCACTAGGCCAGCGTGTTAGACTACAGCCTAATCCCCTCCTGATCAGGGGAGGTCGGCGCCCCTGTAATGGGGACGAATATGCTCTAGGAATGATGATGTGGTGATTTTAGTACCTACATATTTACGTATAGATTAAAACCGTTTCGAAACTGGTGGAATAGATTTTATACGTATATTACTAAAATAGAATTGTAAATTGGTCAAATTAAAAATTGGTTTCGAGGGAACGTCTATAAGTTGAGTGTCGTCTGTCGTCAATGACATCAAAAAATCACCCTCGGCAAATGTTTACAGAAATTTAGAAGAAATTTATGAGAAAAACATAGATTATACATTACTTTCCTTTTCCTACGATTACTACTTCAAAATGTCCAATTAGCTTTAAACGGAAAATTTAGTTTCAAGACCGGGCAAGGTAATTTCCAAATTTGCCGCATGACATACAATATGGAGTTTCTAACTTGTATCCCTATATTAAACAACCGCCTTAAAACTTTCCTGTCCATTAGCTCTAATTAGTCCAAACCCTTTTTAATGACTTTGCGTAAAAACGATGCTTTCGGCCGTCGATGAACTATACTCATAATCGAACAAAGCGAATGAGACAGCAGTTTTGTTAAGGCAGCAGAAAGTTGCAGCTTCGCTCGCACTTTAAATGATAAATGATATGTTGATGATGATGACGTTTTATAGTCTACGCCTATTTTTAATTATATATCCACCTCTCTATTAAAATTCACAATATACATACATACACACAGTCACACCTCTTTCTCATTGGGGTACGCAGAGACCACTTTTTGCCACCTGCTACGATTGTTTAATGAAGCAAAATGGCTATCCGCAGCCTACATTTCGCCACGACGCTGCCATTTTATAAGGTTCAAAAGTGTTAATGTTGAGGTTCAAAATACAAAACAATGTGCTTAGTTCTTAATCTGTAATGTACTGATCGCCTAGTGATATGATCATGCGTGTCAGATCTTAGATGTTGTTTTCGGATCCAAGGCACGCACCACTAACTTTTTGAAATCATATGCGAATTTAATAATAAATCATCATCAAGATTTTCCCGACGACGTGTGAATTCTGCAAAGGCTTAGGCCGGGTTAGGCCAGTTTGGTGAACTAACGCCTGATCCCTCTCATTCCGAGAAGAGACCCGCGTTCTGCAGTGGCGCAGTAGATGAATTGACCGTGAAATATATTACATGTAAAGTTTAATCAAATATAAGTACACACATACTTAAATTATATTTGGTTGATTATTGTATTTACTACCGTAGAAATTGTTTGGTAATCCTTATATATATTGTTTTACGAAAGCCTAAATTTGAATGCATTTTACATTTTTTTTTTGTGTAATTTAATATGTGTAACTTTCAAGTGAATACCATACGTCTGTGAATGGGACCCGCGAGAAATGAGATATGGAAAATTGAGAGAGATCGTTGAATGTTAACAAAACAATATGAAATCAAATATTACTCGTACCAATGTAAAGGAATAATTGGATCGAATTATTCTTTGTACGCGTTCTAATAATACATTCGTAAAGATTTATTTATCTAAATATATATTGTCTGCATAAAATTGGCTAAGTTCGATGCTATTTATTTTTAACAAATTCAGTGATAACAATTATTAAAATTATACAGAATAAATTTATTTATTATTTAAACGAACAACAACACTAAAATTATATCAAAACAATCACTAATTTAGATTATTAGATTTGGTTGAGGAAGAATGAAGTACCTTATTTTCTGCAGTATTTCTCTTTCGCGATGTAGATTTCTTCATATATTATTATTTCAATATATTATTCATGTGATAAGGGGATTCCTGAGATATTTAAATATTGAAAAAGAAATGGTAAATCTGCGTATTAGTTGCGCAGAGGCTTATTGACTTGAAATAATTTTTAAGCGATAGAGGACCCGCGGCTATCGTATATTTTAAAAGTTTCATTTGGGAGAATTCAACCACTTTTGAGAAAAAAATTTTTAAAAATTTTAATATCATTTATCATAGATCATTATTAATGATCGGAGTAGGTAGAGCTATTTAGGTTCATTGACCGCAAACATTGATGTTAATATGGATAT
>WUAW01020185.1:10999-28491 GCA_017165845.1 Thaumetopoea pityocampa | reverse complement strand
TCACATGGGTATGTGAAGTCTACCAACCCGCTCTAGGTCAGCTGGTAGACTACGGCTCAATCCCCCCCCCCCCATTCAGGGGAGGTCCGTGCCCCTGTAGTGGGGACGATATGGACTGGGGATGGATGGATGGACAGTTTAGAAGATTGTGCTTCGACTTTTCAACGTAGTAGGGGGTAGTTTCTAGAACTAACAATCCAACTCCAAAAAAGTTTTCAATCATTGAAAGCCACATTATTTCTGAGTGCTATAAATTATAGGCTATAAATTATATATTCGTCTAGCAAGTCGGAAAGCAATATGATTACGAAGAAATGATGGTGCACGCCCGGGAGGGATTTCGAGGAGATATAAAGTCCAAATGAGTGGTCCAAACGGCCAGTAAGTAAAATAATAATATAAAATGTGAATTATTTAACAAGGTTGCTTTTGCTGTGAATTTTATCTAAATAAATTTACAATATTACAACATTCGGTTCAGTATATGAAAAAAAATACCTTTAAGTTCTACATTAGGCTATTTTATACTAGACGCTGAGGTAATATTTCACAGAATTATTTTTACACTTTCATACATTGGTCTAGTTCCAAAATAGGATTCCTTGTATCTCGATTTACAAACAGGTTGCTTGGGTGGCAAACAGACTTAGTAAGCGGTTACCGCAGCCTGAGGACCCTGCAACGTCGGGAATATCACAAACGTGTTACCGACCTTTTCGGAAACTATTTATTCCTCTCTTGAAGCACCCCATACTTTAGACTCTTGAGAAGTCTTCAGCAGGGAGCTCATTCCACAATCAGTGCTTTCGCGGGAGGAAATTCCTCTGAAACACCACTTTACACAAATATTGATGTTCTTTCTAGTGTGTGAGGATGAACTGTCTACCGATGGCGAACGGTGCGATGATAGAAAGTGAAACTACTCCTCGGAACACAATCCATTGTACAAGCGGGAGAACACACATAAGGAGGTGAAATCTCTCCTTAAACTTAAGGGTTCGATGCCGCTTGTGAGACTAGGATCGCCGACGATCCTCGGGAGCTCATTTTTGAGCCGAGTCAAAAGGTCCGTGCTGGCATCCAGGTGGACCTACCCAGAGATGATAGTAGTACTCCATGTGAGATCGGACTTGCGATTTATATAATAGTAGTCCGTGAAACGCCCCGGCGTGAAGTACCGCTTCACTCTATTCAGCACGCCGAACTTTTTAGATGTCATTCTAACCTTATCTTCTAAGCGATTTGGGTACTGAAGGTTGTTGGCAATGTCAATACCAAAGGTCTCAATATACATATTTATATTGATAAATACTAATAAATAAAAAGATAAATATGTTCACGTGTTAGATACAAACATCTATGCTCTTCCTACAAAATTTGCCCCTACCGGGATTTGAACCCGGGACTCTGGCACAGAACGAAGAGTCACTGCCACTCAGTCGTCAAAATAAATAAATTTCTAAATAAATAAACTCCCACATCGTACAAATATAGGTATTAGTTTCAACGAGCACAGTCAACGAACTCTCCCTCTATATTCCCTGTGTATAGTACAACGAACGCAAACAGTAGGTTCCAGTCGTCTAATTGCTAGCATGTTCATCCGAGGTACAAATTCATTCAAAAGTTATGACTATTTTGTTGCTTCGCTACACAGTGCCAAGCTACTCGACAGATTGGGCTTATTCTCTAATGGATATTATACTATAATAAAGAAGGGAATTAAGTAAATTTGTATGGAAATCCCAAAACGCGGTGGTTAAATTTACATAGCAATTTAGCATATACCAACTTAGTATGTATACGATGTCCTGACATCAGCCGTCGAAGCGGGGCCAGAGCCTGCTATAATTATATAAGCCGCTTGCCCGAAATGACTTCTCATGTTCGAGACTACTATTCCAGCTACAATATTTTCAAATATTTCGAAATTATTGTAGAACAATGTCGCATCTACCAAATTACAGAAGAGTAGTTAAAAGTTTTAGGTCCGCATATCTTTGCATAATTTTTCCTAAACAATTTCATTAATAATAAATAACTTACAATTAGTATACAAAATATGTAGAGTTATGAGAATCTAAAACTTTAAGCTGCTCTCCTGTGAAGCACTCATATTGTAGATGTCACATTGTTCAATTTAAGCCACCTGTATTGTATTTAGTATTCATTTAACCACCTGTTCGGTGACGTCTTTGTCCGAGTCCAATGACTTCCAGAGCCTTCCACCTTTTAATATACCACCTCTTCGTTGGCGGAGTGGAGAGTTGTCGGAAGAGAGTCTGTCTTCAATATCACCGGTGTCACTCTCTTCGCCTGTGAGAAGAAAAGTAGTTTTATTACAGGTACACGAAGAAATTATTTATAATTCGCAATGTTCACGTAAAAATNACTTACAATTAGTATACAAAATATGTAGAGTTATGAGAATCTAAAACTTTAAGCTGCTCTCCTGTGAAGCAGTCATATTGTAGATGTCACATTGTTCAATTTAAGCCACCTGTATTGTATTTAGTATTCATTTAACCACCTGTTCGGTGACGTCTTTGTCCGAGTCCAATGACTTCCAGAGCCTTCCACCTTTTAATATACCACCTCTTCGTTGGCGGAGTGGAGAGTTGTCGGAAGAGAGTCTGTCTTCAATATCACCGGTGTCACTCTCTTCGCCTGTGAGAAGAAAAGTAGTTTTATTACAGGTACACGAAGAAATTATTTATAATTCGCAATGTTCACGTAAAAATTTTTACCCATACATATTTTTTTAGTTATATAATCTTCACTTCCATAAATATTATAGATCAAAACCTGAATTAATTTATAGTATATGTATAAATTTGATGTTGAGCGATTAATTATTTTGTTTAATTATATATTGTTTAATTAATTACTTTATATGCGTGAAAACTTGTAACTGGTTTTCTGTTGAATATACATAGTCTTATATTACTGTAGTAGGTGTAGATTTTCCATTTATAAATAAATAAATAAATAATTTTCCTAAATCCATGTTTGTATTATATAATGCGGCAAATTATGAATAACTTTTTAAATTTGGTTGGAATAAGCCCTTAGTGTACTTTTTTCTATACTAAATAAAGTATAACTAGTGCTAGTTCAATAATAAGTGTTCCGTGCATTATTTCGCATCATCTAATTACCTATAGACCTTCATCGAACACCACGTGATCGCTCAGCCGCTTTGTTACGATTTATTTAGTATTTCTCTCACTTGTAATAATAGTATTTTTACTTCATGAGATTCAGTCCAATAAAAAAGAGCATGTTCGTACGTGTTTAAGTAGTATGTGTTATATACATATTTGTTTTGCGTATTTGTTCATACACTTATTGCGCGATGCGGAATGCATCTTCTTTTCTCTTTTCTTATTTTGTAGAAAAAAGCTAAAATGCACTCACTGGTTAGTGTTGCCGCGGGCAAATCATTACGAACTTCTTCTATGTATACAGCGGGCGGGCAATCTGAAACAATTTAAAACATTTTAAAAAAAAAGTAGTAGTAGTTTATTTCGTCCATATGGGCAGGCGAAGGAACAAAGCCATACTGCCAAGTCTTGAGTAGTTATATTATTTTCATAAGTCAATAAAATTATGGTGTGTCTCATTTTATCGCTTCTTGGAAGTTTTGACGTCAATCCGACGAATACCAAATTGACTAACGCGTCAGTTTCCGCAGACCTTCTGTCTTGAAAAAATACGGTCACTTTGCTATGTTAGACACAGTTTTATTCCAATATTGTTCACGATTATTGACGATTAATACACAAAACAACATCAAATTTATATATTAAACATCACAATAAACTAATATAAAACATTAAAATAAAACTTCAAGTGACACTTCACTCGAGTTGCCACCAAAACTCTCTGTCACACTCTTTTAAAAATAAATGAAAAAAATATAGTTAATTTCTTTGCAGTAGATTATAAAGGAGATTGCGGCGCTGTAAAATTCCAAGATACCTGTCAAGCGTGCAGTAATCCCTCCCTCCTACTTAAGGAGGGGTCCCATGTTCAACAAAGGACTTGTACGGGCTGTTGATAATAATTATAGAGTAAATTGCAGTACATACAAAACGGTTATTACTGTTATACCAACACATTGCGTCGTCACTTTCTGAAATAATAATGGCCGACAGGAAAGTTCCCATTAAGTAAATAATCGGCAGGTGTCAGGTTATTGGAAATGGAATCGACGCGTTATGTGGGCGTTATTAAGCACAACTGCTTTTTGCATTTATGATCTTTTTCCATTAGATGTCTCTTTGTTCAACAAGGGCATATTTCAGAACAAGCTCTTGGTCTATCTGTGCATTATGTATTATTGCGGGTGTACAATATTTTTTACTCAGTATTAGTATTAACGAAGATATGGTAAATGGAGTGGGTATGATGATGTATAAGTTATATGTATTGTAGAAATAACAATAATAATTATTCACATACTAAGTATATGAGTAATTATTATTTTTATTATTACGCATTATTATTTCATGATGATGTCTCAGTATATTTCACCTTAGATTTCTTTTAATTCGACGGTAGGAAACAAAAATAAAGTTGACTAAAAGGTATTATGATCAATATTCAGTTATATTAAGAATGTAAATATTTTTAAGATCGTTTGAGTGGACATAGTACTTACTGTAACTCCATTTTTAAGAGTTTTCTTTTGATAATTTAGTTGCTGATGTAAATTATCAGAAGTTATCAGAAATATGTAAATAAAGTTGCAAATGAACATTGCAGCGTATAATAACTTTATTGTGTTACTAACGAACAGCCATCGAGCTTCATCCAATATTCGTTGCAGCTAGCGGAATAAATACTATTAAAGGAAGCTTGCATAAAGTTTTGCAATGTTTCTACATTGTGTAATTTATATATTTTGTAAGTACTTTATTACGGCAGAGATATAGGATGTTTAAACGATACACAATCATACTGCAATTGTTAGAAAAAGTAGAAAATTAAAGCATCAAAACTTCTTGTTAATTAAACAAAAACAATAAAATTTACTCTTCGAAATTGCCGAATTTCCATAAAATGATTTCGTACTACACAATATTCTATTATCAGACAATATCGTCTTGTACTGGCACTAACACTAAGTACGGAAACGGATCGACCTTTTCTCGGTTTACCCCAGATTAAAGACACATCATATTAAACTGAAATAGATAACCGACAATTGAATGCCTCACTTGCCAAATCGATTGACTCAATTTTCTGAATTTTATTAAATTTTAATATTCAATTTTATGAATTTTATCAAAGCACTTAAGTAACTCCTAACTGTATTATTCAAAACAAATTTCTCTAATATTAAATATTAACACCATTAAATGACAATTTTTTTTAGCCATTGAATAATAAATAATTTATTTCAGAAGCCAATCTGATTAACTCCATCCGATAATGTATTTAAATCATAATAAAAATCTAGTTCATCCACTGCACTCTTTTTCCCCTGCTTCGGCGATATCTGAAAGTTGTTCTTTTAATTTCATTGTATCCGTTAGACGAGAATTGTTATCACGTACACAAAGTACGTCAGCGTGGTCCACAAGTGGGACTCCTCACGCGCATTCTTCCACTTCCATTAGCTAACAGTTTCGCACCCGCCTACTTAGTTCATTCGACAGCGTTGCCATGCGCTTGTATAATGAATGTACGTGGTGAAACATGAAACGTACATATATACTTAATTAACTACCCTCAAACAACATTTCTGGTTTCTTTATTATAAATAAAAAACTTAATTATTAATTAATATAATACTTAATTATTTTAATTGCTTTTTTCTTTTGAGAAAGTAAAGCAGACACGACTAGCTGACTTTGCGTGTATCTGTTAAGAAATTAATATTTCCAATTGTAATTTAATTCATATTTCTATATTTTTTTATCTAAAGCAAGTCTGAGCAAATATGTTTGCTTTGTGAGTGTTTTAAGGACCCCTAATTGGGGTACGATATTCAGCCAATTAACGGGTTTTGAAGAAAATTGGTACACCACTTCTGAAGTCAACAACACCCCGACCAGCGGAATTTGACTCGTCTCGGGAGAGTACCGCCTAACATCGGTATTAAGATTTCGGATGGACATATAAGAACCCCTTTTTATTAATTATTTTATTTAATACATATGCTGACGTAAACTGTGGTTTTATTAATATAATAAAACTCGTTCACAGTTTAGGGGATTTAAATTTTTATTTAACCTCTACGTCACAAGATGTATAATAATCTAGTTCACTATATGCGCTTTTTTCCTACATTTAACTATAGAAAGACTACGTTCTGCGGAACGGACTAGATCAAATTGGACCACGCTGAAGTACGAGAAATATAAATCATAAATCAGTTATCGAATTGCCACAGAAGCAAGTACTTATAAATTTTAGTTTTAATGTGTGTTGTTTAAAAAAATACACCGTTATAATATTAAAATGGAGGATGTTAGTAAAAATTATTCGAATGAGGAAAATAATGAATCTAATATATAAAACATATATTTAATAATATAAAACATACATTTAATAATATAAAACATATATTAATATAATTAAGTTTTTCCCTAATAAAAAAATTATTCACAGATTGAATTTGAATTAATAATTTTCATTCACTTGTCAAAGCGATTAACTCCCTTAATCATGAAAAAATTGTAGCAATAATAACAACTATTCTAAGGATATTCTATCTTACACTTTTCACATGTTGTTAGATAAAATATGCATATGCGGTAATACAGTCTACATAGTATTTTTGAATTTTAATTTAAGAAGACTCTTAAAACACAATATACACTATTTTATCATTTTACTCAACTTCTTGTTTTATGGAGTTAATCGATTTGGCAAGTGAAGCATCCAATTCGTGACAGTAAATATCTAATAAACATTTTTATGTAGATACTATAACCTATATGAAAACCACTATAATCTCTAATAGACATTAAGCAGGAAGACATTAAGTAGAGAACAGTCTTATTCGTTGTTCGGATTTTTTATTTATTTATTGGAAACTGTTTAATATCGCTTATATGTGTATTATCACCTGCTTCCGTTAAAGGAAAGCGAAAAGATAAGGAAACCAATTTTGCACCCGAACTATGGTGATTGGCTCGCCCTATCTCACTTTAGTTCAGAACATTTCGACTAAATCTGTGTGTACTTGGTACCCCTTTGCCTACGTAGTAGTATAATCACCTATTATATGCATGTGTATACATGCATATGTGTAGTTGAATGAAAAAAATAATGTTAAGTATTTATCGATAAATGTCATCATTGTGTGTTTTTGAACTTCGAAATTAAAAATTAAATTTATTGTGTTGGTAGTTTTCTGGATTTTAAAAATAGTTATGTTAGTCTTACAATAGGAAATATACATTCATAATATATATCATACATCATACATATATTCATATATCATACATTATACATTCATTATATATCATAAATAATTACATATACATTTTAATAGCTGTGCCTTTTTTGAAAATAAAACGCGTTTTACTCATTTACTACTAATTAAAATCAAAAACTTTTGCGTTGTTATTTAAAAAAAAACAGGCCCTGGGAGAAACCCGATATTGTGGTGAAAGTGTTGCGAGATTGTTATATAATAATAATAATAATAACAGATATATATAGATATATAGATAGATGTATAGATTATTACAAAACTTTAAATCGTAAATGAAAGACCTCATTAAAAAAATAAAACATTTAAAATTTTATGATATAAATATTAAAAAAGACAGTGCCATTGTGTAGAAATTATGTATATAACAGCATTATTTTTCAATTTCACAACAGTGATGTCAATTTAATATCCGGAATAAAATGAAATTTCGAACAAACAGTCAATTGATAACTATATTTGTACCGCGACTGCCCCCTTAAACGTTTATACGTTCTGTCTAGAGTTAGTATGAAATGACTTATCGTAGCTTGCGACAAAGCCACTTACTGTAACTATGTATAATGAATGAATTCTGTTAATCGCCGTAAAATAAATAGCGTCTTATGTATAGAGCATCTTAAACAATACCCATTATGTATTTCTTACGACCTTATTTCACGGAAAGGGACGCGGTACAATCACCTCAAACTACATATATGTATATAGGACGCGCTATTAATTTGAAAATCTAATTTAAGTCTATTAATTACAGCCAGTGTAGTGTAGTCTACTAGAAATTATACCCTGCTTGGGTATAATTTTTAGTAGACTACACTACACTACTATTTACATATAAATAAGTATAAATTTAATAATTTTCTTCAATACATTCATATGTGACATATTTAAAAGGGATGTTTTATTCAAGTTAACTAATTGGGAATGCAATGAGGAACTTTAACATTTTTAAACCTTAAAAAATGGCGGCGTCGTGGTTCGCCATCTGACACGCCTCGTTTCCCGCGGGAGCGAAAAGTGGGCTATGGATAGCGACTTTGCTTGTAGTTAGTGAAAAGAAATGGTCTCTGCCTACCCCAATTCTTTGATAGTACAGTGATCAGTATCCCTGCCTGTCACGCGGGAGACCAAAGTTCGATTCCCCATCGGAGAGCCAGGGAAAAGGTCTGATTATAAGTATATATGTAACAATATTTAATTCTTGAACGAACAAATACAGGTAAAATTTAAAAAAAATATGTATAACACATGTTGGTTGTGGATCGCTGGTGTTTGAGGTAGGATTATATAGACGTGAGAGGAGGCCGCTGAGCATCCATCCAAATTCCCGGGCGAGGCGGCGACGTGCGTGGTATATGGATATCATCGTGAGCATTTTGAAATGCGGGGGTGGCAGTTAATAGTTCCCCCGAGCAGTACTCGACAGAGCGAGACATTTAAGTGGGGTCGGATCAGCGGATTACATAGCGGATTCTGGGTTCCTCACATGTATTGATAAAAACCGCTACAAGAAGTATTTATTTGACGACTGATTAGCACAGTCGCAGTGACCCTGCTTTCTGTACAAATGGTATTGGTAAATGGTATTCTGTTCGAATCCAGGTAAAAGTAAACTTTATGTGGTAACCACAAATATAGGTACCTGAATCGTGGACGGATTTATCTGTAAAGGTATACGTATGTACAAATATCGCTGTCCAGAATCCGAGATACAGGAATTCCTAGTTTGGGACTAGATTATACCAGAATATATTATTATTATATTATTATTCAATAGGCTCCACACTATAAAACGCAGGTGGAGTATCAACTTTAAAGAATACTGTTAAATACAGTGGTTTTGAGACAATACCCCGGACCTACTATTTTATGTGCTTTCCAAAACACGAAAAGTTTATGGAATTGTTTACGTACTTGGCAGAGGTGCAAACCCTAGATCCTTAGATCGTTTTTAGTAAGTGGTAATGCCTACCGCATACCGCTATAGCTAGGGCCCGGATACGTATACGTAAAAGACATAAATTATACAGGGCTCGCGGCCACATAAACCAACTGTTCTCTTGCGCAAAGCTCAACCTTCGCTGGATTCTCTTTAGATATTGCCTTGATATGATTGAGATCTTTAAATATTAGAGCAAGCATTAACTACACTTAGCAATAAGAGTATATATGCATATAGTATATTTTTCTCTGGCTCTCCGGCCGGGAAACGAACCCCGGTCCCCGCGTGACAGGCGGGGATACTGACTACTATACTACCGAGGAATTGGAGTAGGCAGACAACACTTCTTTCCACTTGCTACGAGTTAAGTGGCTATCCATCTTCCCACTCTTCGCTTCCGCGTAAAACGAGACCTCGGTGAACCACGACGCCGTCAATTTTATAATGTTCAAAAGTGTTAAAGTTTTTCATTGCGTTCCCATGAAAAGTAAGGTTAAAATAGATCCAATCAAACAAAGCCCCGTATGCTTGGGTAAAGCTAGCCATCATCTTGGGTCTAGCCATGTAACCATCGGCGCAGCCGCCACTGGCTTAGTGGAGAGGCAAGGAAAGAGGTTGAGGTAGGAAAGGTGTCTTGAACGAGGAATATGGTATATGGGAAAAAGATTATAGGATATAGCCTACTACTATCCCGTGATACTACTACTATCTCCTTCCGTAAGGAGTAGGAAGAGAGAGTAGTAGCTCGGGGGGCCGGGGTCGCTTACCCGTATACTTAAGTCTATTTGCTGGATAAGCTAAAAGGCAAAGTATTCCTTGACCTAAATTATATTATATGAATATAATTATACAATAAAGATTTTTTAACATATTATAATAATATTATATATTTTGTGGCTGAAGGCCCTCAAAATACGGGGAAAAATTGAGTAATCTTCAAAAATAAATAAGAAAGCCCAAAAAAGCAATGTTGACAGAAAATTGAATTAACTAATCGCTGGGCGATTTATATGTTTAGGCAAGAAAAACTTTTATTTATTAATAAAATTATAACACAAAGTTAACGCAATCTGCCTGATAAACTTGAAGACTTTCAGACTGACCTAGGTGATCAGTTCATTTAAAACGCGTACGCGTGACGTTTACAATGGCCTATAATAATAAGCCTATAATTTGCATGATATTAATTTAATAATGGCATTCAGTTTTGTGATTTTAACACAAAGTTACAGGAAGTTATTTACAGGGTATTCATTTTGTACACCGTATTGTACAGTAATAAAATTCCATTGGACAAAGTTTTCACCTCGCTGTACTCAGAAGTATGTTCATAGTTCTAATGTAACTACATTGAGAATTTAATTCATGCATTGAGAATTTAATGGTGGAAGTCTGGTTTGTGATTCTATATAAAACTAGCTGTTGCTCGCGGCTCTGCCCGCGTGAATGTCGATTTTCCACTACATGGTAATCCCGAAACAACCATAGATTTATATAAAAAAAACACTTTTACTTGAGCTCTCATACGTTAACGGCGGTTACTAAAATAAGGATCAAGCTGTATCATCAACTCTACTGGACCAATTTTATTGAAACATGCCACTATATTTAAGTTAGAATAGTACAATTAAGACTTGTGGTAGTAGTTAGTAGAGTTGTTTTTTTAAATATCTTCGATTTTTAAAAATTTGACATAACAACTTTATAATAGTATAGATAGAAGGTCAACGTGATGCCATATTTCATGCCATATCTCTTTATTCTGTGTACGTTCGTACACAACACAACGAGGCGCTAAAACTTAATTTCACGGTTGGGAATATTCGGAGTTATATAAAACCCTCTGTGAATAAGACTAATTAATGTTACTGGAACTCTTACAATGGGGTCACTCTACACTACAGAGTGATCTCGGGTTCCACATACATCTTTTCACACACGTTTATGCGCTTCGCGACACAAATGAGGAATGCATAAGAGATTTTCAAAACAGTAGACGGATACGCGTTCAAGCATCCCGCTGTCGTGTTAGACGTTCTTTGTACTGTATTGTATCATACACTGCAATGAGTTACCCTAAGTTACCCTAAAAAGCGCCGATAGAATGTGGTGAGCCAGAATATGATTGAAGTCCATTGAATGGTGTGCTCACTATTGAGAATATTGAAGATCGAACAAATCTAAAAGGACAGTTGATTGTGACAACAACTACCAATTATTCTGGTACATTTCTCAGCTGGTTCTGAGAGCTTCCGCGGGAAGAGATACGCTATCATTACTCCAGCGTCACAGAGCATATATCAGTATGATATATAGGTAATACCGACCCGCACTAGGCCAGCGCGGTAGACTACGGCCTAATCCCCCTCCTGATCAGGGAAGGTCCGTGCCGCTGTTGTGGGGACGATATGGACTGGGGATATAGGTAATTCTATTTTATACACGTATCAAAAAGTGAGAGATATGTGTCAGATGAGAGTCTACCTTCACTAAAAAATAGGTGACTCGTTACAAAAAGGTCAAGTATGTGGCACTGTTAATCGTAGTTAAGTGTATTAAATGAAGTATGAAGGTTCATTTAAAGAAAAATGAATCAGAACCATAACAAGTGTGCAGCTGTAGTCTCTTTACACTGGGTATCCTATACCGGCGTAAGAATATGTATCTATGTTTCTCCCTATGGGTGGATACAAGCAGCTAATAGCGGCTCGGTGTAGCGATTTTTAGAGAAACCTATGTTCAGCAGTGGGCTGATATGGTGATAATGATGATATCCATTACACATAGACATTATCTAATGTGCAAGAATGTGGAATTTATTACAGAATTAAGATTATACATACATACAATTTCGCCATTTTCCCTGGTTCTCCGACACGGATTCCAACCCCGGTCTCCCGCGTGACAGGCGGGCATATTGACTACTATACTACTAAACAATTGGGGTAGACAGAGAAAACTACTTTCCACTGGCTACGATTAAAGTGGCTATCAGTAGCCCACTTTACGCCCTCGCGGGAAATGAGACGTGTCGAGAGGCAAACCATAATACCGTCATTTTTATAAGGTTCAAATTGTAAAAGTTTCTTGGCATTCACACAAAAAGCAAAGGTAAAACAGGTTCACCCAAATAGAAACCCGCATGCTTGGATAAGGCTAGCCATCATCTTGGGTCTAGCCATGCTGCTATCGGCGCGGCAGCCACTGACTTAGTGGAGAGGAAACAAAGAGGGTGAGGTAGAAAAGGTGTATTGAGCAAAGAATATAAAATTTGGGAAAAGGGCTATAGGATATAAGATACTACTATTTCGGAAGGAGTAGGAAGAGAGAGCAGTAGATCGGGATGCCGGGGTTGTTTACCCGTATACTTAAGTCTGTTTGCTGGACAAGCTTAAAGACTAAGCACTCTCGGACCTAATTAAGATCATGTGCCACATAAATGAAACTCGCTCCATTTGCGCCATACTGCACCGTCTCTGAGTAATAGAATATGGCTTCCGTGCAGGCGCGAGCATCTTGAACGCTGTATTTGCTATAAGGAGAGTTATTACAGTGTACTTATAAAAGGAGAAGAGAATCTATGTGCATGGTTTCCTTAAACTCAGGGTAAGATGACGATGTTTAACAGAAACAATTTTTGTAAGACTTTTTTCACGTTTCCTTATCGCTGACACCTCACTAAAACTGAAAAAGGAAATCATTATCTAAATACAAAACTCATGCAAGTTCGTTTTTTTTAGTTTTACTTTATCTATCTATGCTATTATAAAATTGTTAAATGTCAAATATTCTAAATCAGATATATTTAAAAAAACTACCCAGATCGATTAATTATTAATCCAAGTCTGTCGATGTGTGTTTGATTGCTTGTTTGTTTGAGCTTAACACAAAAACCAATAAGTAGATTTTAGTTAAACCACTACATTCTTAAAGGTACTATTACGACTTAAATACTGCGGCATGTTTCATCAAAATCGGTTCAGTAAAGTTAAAGATACAGCTTGATCCCTATTTTAGTAGCCGTCGCTAAGGCACGAGAGCTCAAGTATAAGTGGTTTGTGGCTTTTTTATAGATAGACAGCACAAACACTCAGACAAACAAAGAAAATCTAGAACTATTCTGAATGTGCTCCGTTACCGTTTATGTGCCCCCTGAAATTATAATTTTGCAAATATTTTTAAAGTACAGATTCGTCGAATTCACAGATTTATTATAAGTATTGATATATTTTTTGTTTAGCGCAAGACCGATCTTTCTGGAAATCCTTGGGGGAGGCCTATGTTCAGCAGTGGAAATCTTTGAGCTGAGATGATGATGATGATTGATGTGTTTGTTGTCTTTGACATCAATATATTAATAATTATCATATGATCCCGCCACCTGCAGTCCCAATGCGAGGCGCGGTTTCTCATTGAATGAGGAGTTAGGCTATATTCCATCACGCTAGTCTGAAAGGGGTTGAGAAAATAATACCATCACTCAATATCATTCCGACAGAGCCATGACAACGGGCTGAGGTGTGATGATCACCGAGTTTATGGGCAGTAGGATTATGCAATAT
The DNA here is from genome assembly GCA_017165845.1 of Thaumetopoea pityocampa. Lineage (NCBI taxonomy): Eukaryota > Metazoa > Arthropoda > Insecta > Lepidoptera > Notodontidae > Thaumetopoea > Thaumetopoea pityocampa. The sequence goes on along the minus strand of WUAW01020185.1, from coordinate 14,540 downwards.
AATTATTATTGGTATAATACTGTAATCCTCAACACTAAATCTAAAAAAGCATAGAGGTATACCTGTCAACCGCTAAGTCGAGTGGTGGATTCTAAAAGATTTTCGTGGGAACGCAATGAGGAACTTTAATATTTTTGAACCTTATAAAAATGGCGGCATCGTGGTTCACCACGGGACACATCTCGTTTCCCGCGGGGGCGAGAAGTGGGTTACGGATAGCCACGTTGCTCGTAGCAAGTGGAAAGTAGTGGTCCCTGTCTATCCCAATTCTTCGGTAGTATAGTGATCAGTATACCCGCCTGTCACGCAGGGGACCGAGGTTCAATTCCCCGCCGGAAAGTCAGAGGCATGATTGTATTTTTGTATACATGTAAATATGATCCATTTATTATGCTGAAATGGGAATGATGATAGATTCCCATTTCGCGTTCCACCCGTAAGCATCAATCTTACAACACCTTAGGATGAAGGTCAGGGCAACTCTACTTAGTATACTTTTTGTAGTTACTAGACTATCATAACCATAAAAATATGTTAGTGTCAAGCAGAGATAGCTTGAGCATCGTAAAATTCAATTTGACGCGCCCCAGCCTAATCGCCTCACCCTTCAATTTCTGGGAGGGTTAATCACATTACCTTAAAGCCGGAGTAATATGATTTAGTACAGTCATTAAAAAATTGCTTTCGTTTATATGGATAAATAACAGTTATCGCTAACGATTAGGTTAGATTAGTAGTATTTGAACTTTTTCGGAAGCTACCGTTGTGTTTCTTTTTATTAATTAAAAAATAGACATGGACATTTCTCGTCATTTAATTCCAGCAGAAGGAAGAATAGAACATAAAGCATTTCATTCCTTTATTATATGTATTATAAAAAAAGTTCAGTTTCCAAATTTGAGTACAATATTTGTGCAAAGTATGGGTGGGAGTTGCAAAATACACGCGTTATATTCCTCAAATTCCCGCTGTCCGCGTTTGTTCTTAGCAGCCAGGGTAGGGGGTCAGTCCGGAACCACTTGGACGTGATAGCCCCTCGGACACATTTTTCGACAGCACCCCTTAATATTAGCGCTTTTGTTGTGTTGAATAATAAAATGTTAGAACTCAATTTAAATCTTTACATAATCTTTCCTGCTGAAATTATGAATGGGAATGTGAGTTTCTTTATTTGTTTGTTTGTTACGCTTTCACGCCTTAACTTACTCAACCAATCATCGTGAAATTTTTACACACATATCAGGGGTACCTTTTATCACGAAAAAAACTGCTACAGAGAGATAGAAAAAACTTTATGAAGTTATCAAATAATTGTATTTTCAACGGTCTCTGATATGTATTTAAGGACATCAACGCGAGCGAAGTGGGGATAAAAGCTAATTATTTTTAATATCACTTAAGAATTTTAATTGTGGTACATATATCTTAAACTGCATGACAACTAGTTCACATAAGATTTAGACTTTACAGAAATTGTTGTAGGAATTATTGACGCCTGCTTCACATTTTATTGATAATTGGACGCAGTTAAGCGAAAACGACCATCGAGTCAGTTTCAAGATGTCTGATTTTAAAATTTACATTTTAAATTCTTTATACCTAAATAAAATTGCTCAAAGACCGCTCGGCACTACCGAGCGGTCTTTGAGCAATTTTCACATTTTTATTCATTTAATTCACATTGTTGTTATCAAAATGTAAATAAGACTGTTTTTTATATTACATCTATTTTTATCTGGATCCTTTCTGTTTCACTACGTCCAATTGATTATCGGCATCCCACATGGTCCCACGTCCCAGGGCACCGCCCCACCTCACCCTCTGCAAAATGTCGACGCTAGTTGTAATACGGGAAGAAATTTTATACACGATGCGTTATGGCGAACTTATACCTGGGCATTCTGTGGAGTCTATCTTTGATTATTTTTGAGATGATAAAATACAGACATGTCTAATGATACAATACCAGTGCGTAAAATATGCTTTATCAATGTCTGTAATTCTGCTATATCAACCAAATGCTATTTAATTCGTTTTTAAAATCTTACTTCTATTAATTTTTACACGCAGGCACACACGCACGCACGCACGTACTCACACACACACACATACACACATTTTATTTTAAACAAATTATTTCAAATCCTTCTTTTGCCGTGGGTGCTGTAAAAGTCAGCTGAATGAGCAGAAGGATGGCTTATTCCTGGCTGGCGTGGTGATTACAATAAGTCCTATCTTATACAGAAATATATCTAGCAATAGACTTCCACGAGCTTATGTTGATTATTTTGTAGATACTCCATCTCTTGCCGTAGATGCTGCAAGAACTGAATTTGTATCACATCCCTTCTCTTTTCCGATAATGCCTCCTGCCACACTTCGTCCTATAGTTGATGACGTCCCGACGTGATCATCAACATTTTCATCAACATCACCGTTGATCATTCATCTTATTACAATGTGGCAATGACCCTGCTTTCAGTGCCGATTGGTCGCAGGTTCGAATCCAGGTAGGGATAAAATATGTGTGATGACTACAACTTTGTGGGTTTGTATGTAAGTCCTGGATGTGTTTATCGATAACTATATATGCATTTATCTATATAAGTATATCGTTTTCTAGTAACCAGAACAGGAAATCCTAATTTGGAGCTAGTTAATGTGTGTTAAAAAATATTATCACAATATTATTATCCATTATTATATTGATATATTGAGCACAATATTATTTTGTAATTCATGACCTCTCAAGGGCGACCATCACATCGGGTCAATAATATATCGGCGAAATGTGGATGCCCTACATAAACATTGACGTGTGACTACCTTTCTCGGGTTAATAGACCCGAAAGTATAAAAATATGCCTCCTCCATAAATAGAGGGATTTGTCATACACTTTATGGTCGGTAGTATTTCAATGTAATACTATTTATATTTACTCCGTTGTACATATAAGACTTCTTTCGATATCCGTAATATGATTTAAATATATTAATTAACAGATTCAATGTCGACTACACGGCGCCGTGGAGTGTGGGGAGGCCGAGCACACGGCGCCGTGTCTCGCTTCAATTTAGTTTGAAGCCGCCTTATACTGTCAACTAATAATAATACTTTATTCAAAATATTCCAAAGAAAAAAAAATATAGTCATAGGAGAGCAGGTCGTTAAAAAACATGGCCACAGAGATGAACCTCTCTATAGGAATCGGCATTCAATGTGTTACTAACTTTTACCCGCGGCTTAGCTCGTGTTGATGTCCTTAAATACATGTGAGAGTCCGTTGAGAATACAATTATTTGATAACTTTCTAAACTGTTTCTTCTGTCTCTCGGAAACTTTTTTCCGTGATAAAAGGCACCCTATGACCATATATGTACAATATGCGTACAAAATTACATAATGATCGGTTGAATAGTTAAGACGTGAAAGCGTAATAAGTAATACTAGGCATGCCTTTTAAGTTCTATCGTTTCCATATTTCCCGGCAATTTTGAATTTAGAACTGTTCTATATTCGAATGTGTTTAAATTTTGAATC
>WUAW01020178.1:29103-49804 GCA_017165845.1 Thaumetopoea pityocampa | reverse complement strand
GGTTAAGGTTAGGGTAGGGTGTTTCATAGTGAAATAAGTCAGAAATGATGGGTACTCCACGCCCTTAACGGTTCTAGCACGACTTTTCCTGTAACCCTGTATACACCAAGTCGCTATCAAATATTTTCACAGTGATTCAGATTTCTATTACAATGTCGACATTCAAGAGTTGCGCCGTCGAAGATTTGTGGTAGGTTATTACGTAGCGACCTAGCTTGCCATATTGCTATACATTAAACTTTATCAAAGTATTACATTAGTATACATTATCACACTATGAACAACATCCCCCCCCCCCATCTACCACATTTGTTCTACATATTTAGTCTGGACCCTTACATAAGTATTCAATGCTTTAGTTGGTAACATAAAAAAAAATTACCTAGGTACCCAAATTTTTGTTAAGATTTTTATATTATGTATTATTATTTTATATTAAGTAACTTAAATGCATGAATCTCAAGAGATGTGTAAAAATTATATATAGTACATAGTCAGCTTTATGTACTGTCTCTGCCTACCCTCATTGGATAAAGTTATGAATATATTTATGTATGCTTTGTCTATCATTATGAGTTTAAACTAGTGCATAGTTTTGTTGTCTTTATTTTTTCATTTTTTTTATGCAAGAGTTATAGTTATATGTGGACTTTAGTAAAAAAAATAATAGTTATGGCCAGTAACATATACAAATGATTCATATGTATCAAAAGTGGCAGTGCTCTCTTCTTTCTTGAGGATAAGCAATCATTAATCTCAATCTTTAGTAGTATTATTGTATACACCCACAAATTACAAGACTTTTTCAATTTCTATTATACCACAGTATACAATAGTTTCTACTTTTATTCATATAAGTATTTGTTAGATTATCTTTGACATATGTGATACAAAATATCTAAACTTTATCTCAATGGGCATTATCATGAGTATTGGTAAAGATAACATCATGAGAGCCAATCCATCAATAGTAAAGTTATATGATAAAATAATCCATCCGGCATGAATGTTTATGAATGACATTCATGGCGGAGCTGCTACACCTATTGCTATTTTAGCACAATATATGCTAATAATAATATAATAATGTATATTCCAATTAAATCAACTGACAATAATAACATGAATGACATAGAAGTTCATGACAATAAATATACAACAAACTAGAATAACAATCAGATTTTAAGCCCAACAAGTCCTGCACTAAGCCCGAAATCTAGTCTAGTTCATAACATATAGCTATCAAACCTACAAGGTGATGTGTCTTATTTGTTAACTTATCAGTAATATATAACACAGTTAACAACTGACCTAAAAGAGAAAGCAACTATGTAGTTTTATCATAAACTATATCATACTTGCTGAATTATACTTTGTGCCTCATGACTCCTGTACAAAATGTGACCATATCCTTGTATATGATAATGCACATACCATAGATAAGTTTTTAAAACTTTAATGTCTGAATCATTGACATGAAAGAATTATTTAAATAACAAATAAAATTTAAATAATACAATTTATTATGATTCTTATGAAATATGAATTGTAATAAATTTACTTAAAATATGAAAGATATGATAAAAGAATCTGTAAAAAACTGATTCATAATTTACATGTAACTTTACAACACTTACCAAGCAAATTAAAAGCATAGGTTTCCTTCCATATGCATCTGACAAACTTCCTATAATAGGGCTTGTTAAAAATTGGAGAAAGCTATACATCGAACCAAGTGCACCTCCAAAGAGAACAGAGGCAAATCGATCTGGGGCCCCAGTAAACCTCTGAAACACTTGCACTGCTCTCAATAATGAAGCATATAGGCTGTTACCATTCCCTTCCTCTCTATTGTAATAATCCAAAAGTGTAGGAAACAGCGGCAGAATCATTGTGAAGGCAAGTAAATCCAGTAAGAGCGACACAAAAACCAGTGCGATTGTTTTAGTATTTCCTAGAGGGTATTCATTTGCTTCCTTTTTAATTAGATTCACATCGTCACTAGTCAAATTTGTATCTAACCTTCTTCTAATTTCTCCACTCCTGTGTTTATTTTCCTATAGCAAAATTTAAAATGATTAAACTTTAATAACAAATTTTTAAACACGTTATATTTCATACAGAAATATTAATTACCATTTTTTATAACTTATAAAAATTACTACTATTATACTTTTTCTCTAAATAGAAACGAGCCATTGATTTAAATACCACATAAGAGCTGTTCAAAATGTAAAAACCAAAAAGAATATAATTACAACGAAATAAACTTTTACTTTCCGAAACAAGCTGTTACAGACCACTAAGTAAAGACCTGTGGTAAAGACTAGATTTCACAGAGTACAATGCGATTGAAATAAGAATAGGATCGTCAATGACCTTATCTGTCAAATGTCACTTGAAAAGTACGGATTGCAAAGAATACTTTCAGTAATAAGTAAGTCTTACATAAAATTTAAATAAATACGTTAAATAGTAGTAAGTTAGCCAGATATAATATTTAATTATTTAAAGTCATTATTAGTTTGAATTGACAGCTATGACGTCACAATATGACGCAAAGTCGATCCTATTCTCATTTGAATCGCATTGTAGGTACCTTTTACACACTCTTTTACTCGCTCAGTGGCTCCTTGCTCAATGTTATATACACAGAGTACATTTGAGGAAACTAGATTTGTACCATAAATCTACTCTATCTTTGTACCTACCTACGGTACAAGACAGAACAACAAATACGGGGAAGTGCGAATATACATTGGAATTTATACAAGCACCGCTGTCGCCAAACTCACACAAATAAATGGTTAATCAAATAATACACTCCTATTGAATAATTTTTCTGACTGGTCCTTTTCATTTTACGCAAAATGGGTATAAATCAGGCAGTCTTATATTCGATATTATACTTTCACACATTGACACAAAATTTATTTTACTATATTATAGAAAGTTGTTACGACATTTTGTTATCAACAGGCAAACTAGGCAAATAAGTTCCGCAATATTGTAATAGATAGTTTCTCCAGTGAACGCTATTATGAACCAACTATGAAATCTTGAACGGTGCACTCAATCCAAAGTAAACTTTAATCTTGAGTGTTACGGATGATTTTAGCTTAATTTATATTTAAATTTTTATAGAATTGAAATTTTACAAGTTTAAAAAAATATATATATGAAATCGTACTNGACAAAATTTATTTTACTATATTATAGAAAGTTGTTACGACATTTTGTTATCAACAGGCAAACTAGGCAAATAAGTTCCGCAATATTGTAATAGATAGTTTCTCCAGTGAACGCTATTATGAACCAACTATGAAATCTTGAACGGTGCACTCAATCCAAAGTAAACTTTAATCTTGAGTGTTACGGATGATTTTAGCCTAATTTATATTTAAATTTTTATAGAATTGAAATTTTACAAGTTTAAAAAAATATATATATGAAATCGTACTTACCGATCGATGATACGAAACCCTCCATTATTAAGATTTGTTTTTCTACTATCATTTTTGTACTCCAAAATGGAACAATACGGCATAACTACGAAAATAATGAATATTGTAAGACAAACGACTCGTTTCAATGTTATAACACGACTAGGATGCATCAACGATGAAAATTGAAATAAGTGCGAGGTGTTGCGCATATTTGTGACACGCGTGCCACGCCCACTTCACACTTCCCCGTATTTGCTGTTCTATGCTTATAGTTATGTTATTCATATGATTTTCAATTGATATTGAAAAATTAATATCATTGCTTTATTCTTTGTTTCATTCCGAATACGTTTCTTTTTTAATCATTTAAATATATTTTGTAGTTTGGTTTTTATAAGCGTTTTTCCAAATCCTTGTATATTTGTCAAATTCGGCCGGTTATCTACACATAGGCCTTCGTTTTTCGCCCGGCACTAAAAGGGTTAATTATCAACAATCTTGAACAATATTGAAATAATAGAATAAAACTGTGAATGAGTCCCAAAAAGCAATAAATGTAGCCGATGTACGGCATTTTATTGTTAAATTGACAAAATAAATAATTTATGTATGGCTGAAGAACATGTATCCAAGGCTAAGAACAAATAATACAAAAAAAAATAACAGCATTAAAAAAATTAGGTGACGCCATTTTGCTAGGTTTTGGCTTGGCTTTTTCAGTGAGGTATTTTTTAAATAAACGTAAATTAAGCCAAATAAAACAATATGGGTGAAGACAAAGGTATCTAAGAATAGACGTACTCTAAATCATTTAGCAGTTAGTTATATTAGTAATTCAAACTATGTATTAATCCTTTTTAAGATCGCCGACGCAGATCTCGTTCGAGGGACAGACGTCGTTCTAGGTCCCGTTCAAAGGAACGGCGAGAGAAAAGAAGGAGCGCTGAGAGACCGAGATCAAGATCACCCAACAAAAGATCTCGACGACGCAAGCCTTCTCTGTACTGGGATGTTCCACCACCGGGCTTTGAACATATCACGCCTCTCCAGTACAAAGCCATGCAGGCAGCCGGGCAAATTCCTGCAAATATCGTCGCGGACACGCCACAAGCCGCAGTGCCTGTTGTCGGATCGACAATAACTCGCCAGGCACGCAGACTGTACGTCGGCAATATACCTTTTGGTGTCACTGAGGAAGAAACAATGGAGTTCTTCAATCAGCAAATGCATCTATCAGGCTTGGCCCAGGCTGCTGGTAATCCTGTGTTGGCTTGCCAAATCAATTTGGACAAGAATTTTGCATTCCTTGAATTTAGATCAATAGATGAGACTACGCAGGCAATGGCATTTGATGGTATCAATTTTAAAGGGCAAAGTTTGAAGATCAGGCGGCCACATGACTACCAGCCGATGCCTGGTACTGAAAATCCAGCTATCAATGTACCAGGTAAGTTGATTTCTCATAGGAGGCTTAATAAATTAATATTTAATGAATATAATGTTATTTAAGCTGTCACCACTGATAAATGCCATACTGTGACAGTTGTATGTAGGCATGGATCTTTCTTGATTTATGACATTTGACTAATTTGGTACAAATTCTGCTATGGTCATGATATTATGAATTAGCAAAAAGAGCACTGGGTTTGGTATGGCTTGATTTGTATTGACAGTCATACAACTGCAATTGGTAATTTTGCACATAATAATTTACAATTTAGGTAATTTCAACTATTAGTCCCACTAAAGTTTATTGACATGAAATAATCTTTAATCAATAGAGGACCCGTGGCTATAGTGTATTTTAAGTCACATTTGCGGGAATTCAACCACTTTGCAGAAAAAAAAATATTTTAAATTCTTAATGGTGTAAAAATCTTTAAGGACAAACACAATAAATGACAAAAAATAGGTGCGACAACGAGCAAAGCGAGGAGGAGTGTTAGGTTGCTGTAGAAAATGCACGAGCTGAGTGAACATGCTTTGGCAATGGCAGGCGAGTGCCACTAAATGAATAATAATAAACAAGTGTCAATTACCCCAAATGTGATTTTTAAAATACATAATAGCCACGGGTCCTCTATCAATTAAAAATTATTTCATGTCAACAAGCTTTAGAGGTGGTAATGGTCAAAGTTACCACAATTTATTAACTATCAACCAATCTGTAGCAACCTTAAAGCTTAAAAGATCTCTTGGCTAAACTGGTCAGTCGCAAAACATTTTCACTGCTATTTTTTTATCTATTATGACTAAAAATAGCCTTGATAAAAGCCCTGTATCTGCTCAGGGGAACTTGTAAGAATGTTATCTAAAATTCATAATATGAAACATTTAACTATTATGTACCTACTGCACTATAAAACCTCACTATATTGTCTCATTACCCTTAAACCATAGGTCTCAATGGACTTTGACCCAATAGTATTTTTAATATTGCCTCAGTTATGATCTTAGTCCTCATACATGGGTTTCTCATATACAGCCCATATTAGATTGTATATTACCTAGAGTCTTCTTGTTGGGGTATGTTAGACTTAAAAGATATATTCACCTTTCAAATATAAAAAGATATATTTAATGCAACACAACAGCAAAGCAAAATTTCCAGTTTCTGCTTCTTTATCACAGTATTGACATACTGTAGTGTTTGTCCCACATAGGTTGTTAGTTGCTTATATAGGAATTAATTTCATACATCATACATTAGCCATTTATTTACATATAGCCTGCAAGGTTGCATATTGCCTTGATGCTGATGAGCCCATTGTCTTCTGGTTAGCATATGTCAGGCCTTGAAGATCTATTCCATTCATCCATCTATCATACAATTTTAAATGTAAATATGTATTCATTGGTCAGTGATTCTTTCACACATCAACAGACCAATGTGACTAAGTACAGATGAGATTTTATAAAGATTTAGTCAGAATTCTGTAATATTTTAACCCAGAAATATGCATTTTATAACTATTTTCCATGTGGGTGGAGCCACAGGGAAAAGCTAGTCTTACATAACTCCTGGTATAAATTTAGTGAATAGCTCTGGGAAATAGGTTTTACTGCCTTTTCATTAATCTGCTGTCAGTGCTTCAGGTTATGATAAGGTACAATACTTAGTCCCCCAGAGCAGGAATACTTTCTACATCTTAATCAAAATAATATACTAATATGTTTCTAATCTATTATACAGGGTTACAGGTTAAGTCGACCTAGATCCTTTAAGAGGTTGTCATTTCACCATTGACTGATTTGACTATGAAACACTATACCCAAACTTAACCATTTTCAAAATATTGGACTGAAAATTTTTTAAGAAATTGCCGACTTTTTGTCTATTTTTTGGATTTTTTACGGCTAATTTATTTGTGTTTGCGATTTTTGTGTAATAGATAAGTTGCTTTATTATTCTCAATACTAAAATTGCAGTTAACTGAACCAATTAGGTCATAATAGAGGATTGATTGTTATAAATTGAAATAAATTTGTGGAAAATATTTTTTCCTTTCCGAAATATTTTTAAAAATATCTATGACAGTGATGCTGCAGATGTTTTTAAAAACATCTACGTTATATTAGCTATCCAACAAGGTATAACAAGCGAGGGTATTATCAGAATTATTAGAAAAAACTTTGATGAAAGGCAAAAATAACAGTGCTTAACGGTGCTTACACAAAATTCGCAAACACTAATAAATTAGCCGTAAAAAACCCCCAAAAAAAATAGACAAAAAATTGGCAATTTCTTAAAAAAATATTTTAAGTCCAATATCTTCAAAATGGTTAAGTTTGGGTATCGTCTTTCAAAGTCAAATCAGTCAGAAATGATGGAAATGACAACCTCTTAAAGGATCTAGGTTGACTTAACCTGTTACCCTGTATAGTCGATAGCATAATGTATTAATACTGCTATATATTATTAGGTGTTGGAATTATTTCGTAGCGTTTTAAGGGAGATGTCGTAGGTAGGACAGTATTTCGTTGTTACCGACAGTAATGTATTCATCATGAAACAGCTATCATTGACATCATTTGCTGTACATAACCTTTCTTTGAATCGTAATTAACAATACTTTATAATTTATTAAACATGTTAACATTTGTGCCGAATAAAGTATTGTTACGGGGAGTTTTATTTCATTATTTTATTATGAAAAAAGTGCTGCTGAAGCTCATCGTTTTTTAGTGGAAGTGTATAGTGAACATGCTCTAGCTGAGCAAACATTCCGGAAGTGGTTTGAACGTTTTAAAGCTGGCGATTTCGAGTTGGAAGACAAGGAGCGACCTGGCCAGCCGAAAAAAATTGAAGATAAAGAGTTGAAGGCATTGCTCAATGAAGACTCATCTCCAACACTTCAAGAATTGTCTACATTATTGGAAGTTCACTTTTTTTCATGAAAAATGGATCCATTATGACAATCCGAAGCGCAGAAAGTCATGGGTTGGGCCCGGCCAACCATCAACATCAGTGACAAAGTGAAATATCCATGGGTCTAAGCTTCCGCCGTGTATTTGATGGGCTCAGAGGGGTGTGATTTACGATGACTGCTGAAACCGAAGTAAACCATAACTGGGGGATCGCTACCGACTGCGATTGATGCGATTGAGTCGTGCGATAAAAGAAGAACGGCCGGAATACTCCGAAAGACACGACAAAGTCATTTTGCTGCAGGACAATGCTCGTCCGCACGTCGCAAAACCGGTACAAACGTACCGGCGGGGGGGGTAGGACTTCCCATTTAAGTGTTTTTAACACTTAAATGGGAAGTCCTACCCCCCCCGCCGTATTCTCTAGATATCGCTCCTTCAGATTACCATGTGTTTAGTTCAATGGTTCATTGTCTGTATGNTGGGGTAGGACTTCCCATTTAAGTGTTTTTAACACTTAAATGGGAAGTCCTACCCCACCCGCCGTATTCTCTAGATATCGCTCCTTCAGATTACCATGTGTTTAGTTCAATGGTTCATTGTCTGTATGAGCAGAAGTTTACTTCTTACGAAGAGTGTCAAAAATGGGTCGATTCGTGGATTGCATCAAAAGATGAGGTATTCTTCCGACACGGTATTCGTACTCTGCCCGAAAGGTTGTCAAAAGTAGTAGAAAGCAATGGGCAATACTTTTATTAGAATATTTTTTTATTTTCCATTGATAAATTTTATTTCATTAAAAAACGCTATGAATTAATTCCAACACCTAATATCATTATAATACCAGTCTTGATATACTCAAACTATGAATATTGACGTACAATATCAACTTTTACTACTGGAAAATAGTTACATCTTTCATAAGAGGGAGTTTTAACACACACAATCTCCAAAATTGGCAAATATCTTGGATATCACAGTAGATAGTTGTTAAATTGCAAGATAATCTGGTGTCCATTACACCGGTGTATCCCTGGACCGGTTTATGTGATACCCACAGAAAGGTGGAGTGATGCAATTATTATTTTCACAGTACACAGCATTTACTTAATTTATTTCGATAATATCATCAAATAAAATTTAAGTTACAGGTGTGATTCTGGTCCTGACTCATGTTTTTACTTTCAGCTGGTGTCATTAGTACAGTCGTTCCAGATTCACCTCACAAAATATTTATTGGCGGTTTGCCCAATTATCTCAATGAGGACCAAGTAAGTCGCCTTAATTATAGGTTAATTATTATTAGTTGTTAGCCTGTGACACATTGACTAGATGATGATATGTTATAGTTATACAAAATTGTTTAAGTCAATGTTTCATAGTTAAATTGATGTTATTTTTGAATAAGCAATTATACAAGTAGTGAAATTAAGGCTGATATTTATGTTATGATAAATGTATTCACAATTTGTTTAAAGCTTCTGAATATTGCTCTCAAAATATAAACAAGTAGTCTCAGGTTCATTCTTTTTGTGTCTATATCAGCCTTATATACTAAATCATTATTTTGATTAAATTTGTAACCTCTACAAATTTTGAATATGTAGTTGAATTTTAAAAGTACCTGTCCAATAGTAAAAAAAATGTTTTGATCTTACAAAATTATATTTTGCAGGTCCACTGAGCGTATTTTGCGTGTATAAATACAGGCTATCTCATTTTATGAAGCAATTCTATAGCTCTGTATATTTGTATTTACTTTTTATTTTAGGTGCTCATAATAAAATATTTAGGTACCATTTCAGCATTCACAAAAGATTCCACAATTTCATTAAAAAATATAATGAAAACATTTCTCAACATGAACATGAATTCAATTTTAGCAATAACTCTTCTCTGACTTGTATATTTTCAGTCAGTTCCTATTAAATAGCATTAGGTGCCGCAACCGTTTCAGGCCGAGATTCAACAGTTGACAGGGCTACGGCGAAGCCAGCAGTGAGCCGCGTTATCTTTTAGTCCGTTTCAGGTATTTTCAGGTACCCTAGCCGGAACGAGCGTGCGCTGTTCACGCTCGGATTTATTCGGAAACAACTCACTGATATAGTTTGCTTTCTGCCCCTAGCTTAGATTTGGCACATTCGCGGCCCGCGTGTCACTGTTGTCTCTCATTCTCACCTATACGTCTTGTACTTGAATGAGACGTCGGCACTTCAAGGCAAGTCTCCTCCATTCACATAATTATTCTGTTTCTAACATGCGGCTAGACACAGGTCAGATAACATTGATTTATATATTTGCTGCATTATACTAAGCAAATGTATCGGGAACATTAAAAGTTGTATATTAAATATAGACAAAAATAATATGTACAACTATACTCCATTCTGAATAGCAAATTAAAAAACAAACATTGTCTACACTCACAGAAATAAATCATATTTCTGTGCTATTGTAACATCATTTCAAAACTATACTCAAGTTTTAAATAGTGTTTTAATTTTGACAAAGATTTACTTGGATATAATGGGTAAATCTTGTTTACATTTATTAATTTGATTTTCTGAATAGAGTATAATAGAATTATTTCTGTACCAAATTGTTTATTCATCTTATCATACTATCGACAGAGTTACATCTAATTATATTATGTGTGTAATAGGTGAAAGAACTACTGATGTCTTTCGGACAGCTACGAGCTTTCAATTTGGTGAAGGATTCATCAACAGGACTTAGCAAAGGCTATGCGTTCGCTGAGTATGTTGATATTTCTATGACAGATCAGGTAATATTTTTGTTTGTACTGTGACAAATGTAATTATATTAAAATATAATAAATTATTATTAATTCTATAATTTATCTGCAGGCTATAGCAGGCCTGAATGGAATGCAATTGGGTGACAAGAAGCTTATTGTCCAGCGTGCAAGTATTGGAGCAAAGAATTCCACTTTAGGTTAGTGTTTCCAAAAATTTTTAAATGCTTTAGCATGACAGTTTTAGAGCTCATTCATAACACATTCGTTCTTTTTAGTTATTTGATTTTCTATTTATATTTGTTCTGCCTCTAAGATAGGAATTTCTCTTTTAGGATAGGCCTCCTACAGTTTATTCCAGCTCTCTTTATCCTTCGCAATTGTCTGTATTCTTTCCTGGCTGTAGTTGTTGTCATCACTCCACCGTTTCCTTTTCGTCCTTTGCCGCTTCGTCTAGTCCACCGCGTCGTTTCTATTATCTGCTTCAACAGTAAAGAATTTACCTTACATATACCTATAGCATGATGCTGTGTAGCATTGGAATAATAATAACATCACTCCATATCTTCCCGTGGATGCCGTAAGAACCAGCTAAAGGATGCACTAGGGTAAAGGACAGCAGCATTATCTTGTTATATTCAATCAAAATCTGTGATTTCCAAGATACTTGCCAAGCGTGGAGATTAATAATCCCTCTTTTTTTTTTAAAGAGGAAGCTCATCCAAGGTGTAGCATTCTTGGACTGATGAATAACTAATGATCCTATTTTATTTTTTAACTAACATACTGTGATCTTTAAGGTGGCTGATAAATGTGGAGATTAGGTTAAATGTCCGTTTTTATGAAGCAGGCATTGGCTCCTGTTTAACACTGAACTTGATAAATGTTATTAGTAAATAATAATATTCACGATGTTCCCCAGGCTTTATTTCTTTATTTTGCCTTCTATCTCACAAGGAAATTCTATGCATAGTACTTTCAATTGTTCACTGTGTGACTTAAGCTTTCTTACGATGCTTGATAATGGTGATGAATATTAAAATATTATAGATAGGAGAAGTAAAGTTGGCCGACTTGGCTCAAAGGATTGCAAAGCTGAAGTGGCACTGGGCAGGGCACATAATTCGCAAAACCGATGAACGTTAGGGGTCCTAAAGTGCTAGAGTGGGGACCCCGAATCGAAGAGCATAGTGTGAGTCGACCTCCGACTAGGGCAATCAGTGGATGCAAGCGGCTCATAGACGCTTGGTGTGGCCATCAGAGGAACCCAACAATGGATATCTGTGGGCTGATATGATGATGATTAAGATATTTTTGTATTTCACGGAAGTAACAAATGAACATGTAGCCTGTGTGGTGATAAATGGCTATTGCAATTCTTGCACATCTACTAATCCATACATAGAAAAGTTGGAACTGTAGTAGAAAGTAGAAACTGGAATATTGTGTGTGCAAAATGTTTTATTTTAGTTTGAGGTGGGCATACCCCAAATCGAAAGTTTGTGTGGCTTATTACCTTTAGGAAAATATGTAGGCTATATTTAAAGAACTGGGTGTAAAAGGGAATTAAGATCAAAAATAACGGGTAACGCAAGAAATGGGATCTTTTGTGCATAGGGATGAAGTGCATAGAGGTTTTTAGCATACCCAGTTAAGGTTGATCAAATAAAATAAAAAAAAAACTGACATCTACCTGATAAATAGTCAATAGACAAGAGATGGGAAGAAACTATGGATGCTCTTGAGTTTGTTTATAACACAAAATAATTTGTCACTTGTATCATTAATTGACGGAAACTATTACACTTATTAATCAGAGCTCTACTGGCAATAAGACGTAAGAAGCCGTCAGTAAGAAGAATATTTGTGTTTCAGCGATGACGGGCGCGGCTCCAGTGCAGCTGCAGGTGGCGGGGCTGACGCTAGCGGGCGCCGGCCCCGCCACCGAGGTGCTGTGCCTACTCAACATGGTGACGCCCGACGAACTGCGCGACGAAGAGGAATATGAGGACATACTCGAAGATATCAAGTTAGTATCATTTTGTAGCCACATCATTAGCCGAATACATCAAATGTTGGATATAAGCCTCGTACATAATATAGCTTTTGGCCTTATGCATTAAACTATTCTCCCGCTCTCTCTCTCTCTCTCTCTCTCTCTCACTCACTCTTTTTTTTTTCACTCTCCCACACCCTCTAACTCTCCCTCTCATTCACTCTCTCACTGTCACTCACTTTTTCTATCTCTCACTCACTCCCCCTCTCTTTCTCATGGAAGAAAATATTAATGGAGTATTTATTTATTTATACATCATTAGGTAGACTTAGGCACTGCGGACGGAGCTGCCCGACGAGCGAGGTCTAAATTCGTTTCGGCAAATTCATTCTGACCCTACTATGGTCTCGCATTCCTTTATATTATGTGGAACATAAGACTTCATCCTTAAAGGTCTCGTATTTCTTTGAGAGGTAACTTCTTAGGCTAGTATACCCGTGCGTATCTTATCGTTTAGGACCTTAATTCCCAAAGTGGTCCAGGTGGACCCAAGGGGTCCACGGGAGACTCGACGGGGGTCTACGTTGGCATACCCAAATTTCCATAGCCAAAATTATTATTCCATACCCAAATATCTAATCTTCACATTTTTTGTCGACTTTTGGGAATATGGTAGAAATGTAGCTGCAGCGGGTCCACCGGAACCAGCTAAATTTTGAAAGTAGTCTATAAGAAAAAAAGTCTGGGAACCTCTGGTTTAGGACAACAGACCTACGTCAGCCGCAACGCGAGAATTGGACGGCTATTTGCCGACACTCGTCCGCAAAGGGTTAATGCTGGAGGGATTTTCTACCAGTCAACCTTAAGTGCTGTTAAGATAACATGTAAATATTGCGACAAAATGTGACATGCTCTATGGTATTGGATTTCAAAATTGAAATGAATATAAAAAATTTAAAAACTTATATCAGGTGTTCTCATAGTCTCATCAATAAAGCTGTTTTTATCCTGAGTGTATGCCACTCGTGTTTGTGTTCTTATAGTATATAAAAATACATTTTAATTATTTATTCTTTTACAGAGAAGAGTGCAACAAATATGGATGTGTGCGTAGTATAGAAATACCAAGACCGATAGAAGGCGTTGAAGTACCTGGTTGTGGAAAGGTAATTTTTAACATTGAAAATGTTTTTTCGATCGCTTCAGTATGGGCCCCATTTCAAACGAAAGTGCAAATTCGCTTTGGTATCGTAAATTTTAGGACTACGACCATCGTATGATGGTGAAAAAAAAAATGTGATAGTTTTGAGAAAATCGCAAAAAACCGTAAAGATGTGCTGAAAATAGTCGTTTTTAGGGAGTTTAAAAGGGGTACTTTTAAACATATTTCCAAAAACTTATTTTAAACTTTTTTATGTTTTTATATTGAAAATTGACTTAAGTAGTAATTTGTTTAGTCCATATAGACAGGCGAAGGAACAAAGCCATACTGCCAAGTCTTGAGAAATTGACTCAATATCGGAAGCGCTTATTTCAATTTTTTTTAAGTGATAATTTTTCGATTTATGAATTTTTAAATATCGAACGTCTCACTATATGATTTTACCCGTTCCTTAAAATTGGATATACTAGTGGATACTAATAACAGTTCATAATGGCTACAAGTATTAATATTAGTATATTTGGACATCTGTTTTTATTATTTTAATATTAAAAAAAATAAAATTTAACTATGTGTATTTTTTGCATTCGTTCTAAAGTATGTTTAATGTTTCACGTATGTAAGTAGTATTTATTTAAAAAGTAATACACAAAATAGGCAATGTTGTGTCTATATATTATTAGTTAGGTTAGAGGAGAAGGCGTTGAATGTCGAGCGTCGAGTCTGGTCCACTTTTGTATTCTATGATTAAAGTTAGTTTAAAATTATAAATTTCACATTTCTTATGTTTTGGGATAATAAAAAAAAACATCTAGTATGCATTTGATGTGTATTTTTTAATGCTAGAACTGGGTTCGTATTCAATGCGCCTCGCAGGTCGTGTAACACCCGAGATCTGTGAATCTTTTGTTACTATCACTCTTGTTGTTCAAGCCAATCAAGCCACTGTATAGTTGAAGCCACAGCTCATTTTTGATCTTGGCTCAAATTCATATAGCTCCGTATTGATTTGTATGTGTGGTAGTCTAGTGCACATCATTAATACTTAGTAGTTTTGAGGTTAATATGATGAAGACCGATGATACGATAATACGATGAGTTTAATACGGTACATTGGCGGTCTAGTGGTACCTGACACGGCTTGCTATCAATAGGTTGTAGGTTCGATCCCGGTCCCGTAGCACGGATATTCTAATTCATCTACGGTCTACATTGTACACACCAATGTATTTAACGGAGAAGGATAACTTCGTGAGGAAACCTGCATGTCCGCATGGGTGTGTTAAGTCTATTAACCTGCCTAGTCCAAGTCGTGGTGGACTACGGCCTAATCCCCCTCCCAATCAAAGGTCGTCCATGCCCTTATAGTGGGGACGAATATGAACTGGGGACGATAATGACCAATCACTTTTAATGTTAGTTACAGCTTAATTCCAACATTTCAGCCTTGTTTACGATTGTTGATGATTGATATATAAAATAACACTGTATTTTATACAACAAACATCACAGTAAACTATTATTAAACACTATAACAAAAAATCTGCCGCGTGGCGCCGGCGTCACACTAGCGTCACTCCATCTGGAGTGACGCTACATCATTTTGAGGTTTTTCGTCAACTGTTTGTCTTGTGCTTTAACTGAATTTAAAAAAATAAAATTTCCCTTCAGAAAATCGCGATTTCTCAATGTGTCTCTTTTGATGAGCAACAGACGAAGGAGGGTTGCCTATTTGCCCTAATTTAGAAATACCAAAATTCTATCGATAAATTTAATCACAGTACTGTATGTTTTATTATAGGGTTGTTCCCTACGTTTCTTACATTATTCTATGCGCGAAAGCAAATTCCATTAAAGAGAAACTTTTCTGTGAAAATGGCACCGGAATTAGTGGTTAAATAAAACAGTAATTAGTATTTTAAAAGCGGGAGCGTATTGGGGACATTGCTCTATTTCTCTCACACACCCGCATCATAATGGCGGTGACGTCATAAGACTGTATGTGCATCCTTTTTTGTAACTTGACGATTACACTACCTAGTTTGAAAGTGTTTTAACTTATTACTGGACTCATTTATAAAAGTCTATTTTATTAGGCTGTATAAAGCGTAATTGTAGAAAAAATTTATTCATTAACCCTACTAATTGCAGGTGTTCGTGGAGTTCAACAGTATTGCGGACTGTCAAAAGGCGCAGCAGACGCTCACCGGTCGCAAGTTCAGTAACCGTGTTGTGGTGACGTCCTACTTCGACCCCGACAAATATCATCGCCGAGAATTCTAATGTTTTCAGTTCAAACTTCACCTGTTCTTTCTTTTTTATCTGAAGGAAGATTCATTGTGCTCATCGTAGCATTAATAGCTAATGAAATAAGTATCTACATTTGAACCATTATATAATAACTATTATGTAATTAACATCTAAAAATAAAACAAATTCTATTTATCAGTTGTTTTTATTTAAATGTAACACAAAAAGTAATACATTACATCTAGATAATAAATCAAAATCTTTAACTCCGAACAAAAAAAAATAACTAATTTTTTATAGGTGATTTGGAGATTACAATAACAATTATAAATATACCTGTGCTGGAATAAAAAAAAACCAAATCTCATAAGCTACGGTCATTGTAACGATTCTTAAAATATGTTATCAACTTATTTGCACAAGACAACTTGGCGATATTTATGCCCACAAACTTATCAAAACTTATAAAGCGCTATCGAAGAATATAAAAGATCTTCCTATATTCCAATTTAAAAAGACACTAGTGTTTGGAAATTTATTTTACGTATAAATAACCTATTTAAATATATGCACTAAAATTATGGTGTAGAATTAACCTGAAACTTATACATAGCCTGATAAATTAAAAATAACTACACAAATATGGCGGTATTTCGAACTGAGACAAGATTTGTTTTGGAACTATATTTTTAATCGATACAAAATTGAAGATAGGAGGCGTTGATATTATTATGAACATTGTAAATAGTTTTATTTTACAAATGAAAAATATTTGTTATTTTACAAAATATGCCTATACATTTGTTGGGGGAGTTTTGACGTCAATCCGACGAACACTACGTTGATTGGGGGGAAGTTACCGCAGGCCTTATTGCCTAGGAAAAACAATCATTTTATTTGTGTTTCTATATATTTGAGGCTTACTACGTATTACACAATAAAAATTATATGTAACAAAAAGTTAAGCGACACGTTCAATTGGCGTCATCCCTCCTTTTTATAATATATAGTCCAGTGTTGCCAAGAAATAATATTTTTAGTTTTGATTTTAAACTTTGCCAAGCTGTGATTTTTACATTGATTCGGTAACTTATAATTTATTCGATTCGATGTGCTAATTAAACGTCTTGTTGCAATGCCGGTTGATATGTATTCATTGATCCTGTTTCTGATGAAAGGACAACCTTCCGCATTACCACGTACAACACACCGCCGACAATCAGCATCCCGATGCCTGACATCAGGCTAATTGCCCATGCAGGTACAGCATTGCCGTCTGAAATGAAGTTTTATTGTAAACATATTTCAAAGCTAGTGTTTTGCCCATGTAAATGTCGGTTTTCCGCTACATGGGAAATCCCGAAACAATCATAGATTTATATAAAAAGCCTTAGAAATACTTTTACTTGAGCTCTTGTAACATAACGACGGCTACTAAAACAGGGATGACATCATATCTTCAATTCTACTGGACCAATTTTGGTGAAACACTAGGTCGGTATAGTACATTTAAGACTAACAGTTTGACCAAAATCTACTCGCTGGTTTTTGCGTGAAGCTCGAACAAACAAAGATCGACGGATTGGGTTCACCAGCCCTCAATTAGTCGATCTTTTTTCGATTCGATTTAATCTATACTATCAAAAAATTGTTAAATGTCAATTTTTGTTTATCAAAGATGTTTAAAAAATAACTATCCAGATCGACTAATTAAGGCTTCTGAAACCAATTCGATCAAATCCGTCGACATTTGTTCGAGCTTCACGAAAAATCCAGGAGGTAGATTTTGGTCAAACTATTAGTCTTAAAGGTACTATTCCGACTAATATGGCGGCATGTTTCATCAAAATCGGTCCAGTAGAATTGAAGATACAGCTTGATCTCTGTTTTAGTAGCTGCCGTTGAAATACGAGAGCTCAAGTAATAGTGGATCTATGGCTTTTTATATAAATATACGATTGTTTCGGGATTTCTCATGTAGCGGAAAACCGACGAAACGAAAACCGTTCACGCGGGCGGGTATAAGTGTAATAAGCACAGCGACAGTAATAAGTTAACATTGCCTTCTAAAATTAAAAAAAAGTTGTAACTGCTTCTAATTTCAAAAATTTTCCTTTTGCCATTGATTAAAGCACCCGTCTCTTCACGCGTGGGTGCCGCTGAGCTTCGACCGCTCAATCAGGCTAATTGGCAATATTATCCCGATTCAACAAACATCTACTGCATTCTAAAATTCGGCGGCCAATCTCAATTTCCAACTATGACTACAACTATGACTTCAATAGGCTGATGAAGTTCTGAGGCTCTGAAGTGAGTGTACTCACGGTAGTATGTTCGCGTCATCACACGCCTTCCTCTTAGAATTTTCCTCCGAGCTTCTGTTTCCTGTGTTAGTGCACTGAGAATAACTGAAAAGGAAATCTTATAAATTATCTGTTTTTAACTTGGAGATGCACATAGTAGTAGTATTATGATCTTATGAACTTATCCCATGTACTTAAAGGAGTTTGTAGAAATAAGTATATTGGTGGTCTAGTGGCATTAGACATGATTCGCCATGGAATGGTCGTGGATTCAATCCTGGTCCCGTACCACTGGGATATTTCAAACTCATGTACGATCTATATTGTAGATATCAATGTACTCAACAAAGAAGGGAAACTTCTTGAGGAAACCTGCACGCCCATATGGGTGTGTGAAGTATACTAAACCGCACTAGGCCAGCGTAGTAGACTACAGCCCAATCCCACTCCTATTAGGAGAGATCCGTGACCCTGTAGTAGGGCGAATATGGGCTGGGGATGACGTAAAATAACGTCACCTGTGGATTCTTAGGTGGTGTTTAGTAAACTGAATAGTATAATAAACTGTACTCGGATTAAATATGGGGATTAGGAATGAAACTGAATAACAACACCACGAAGAATATAGCAATAAAAAATAATCAGGGATCTCTTAGAGCCGAAGCTTCGCTTTCAACCCCCTTAGCCAAGTTGACTTCCTACAATCGTTAACACTAATATAAACAAAAAAGTATCGGTTTGACATTTCTAATCGATAAGTCACGGTGAATTATCGATATTCATTCCGATACAATTTTCTGTTTCTATTAGCGTTAACGATTGTAGAGTCATTTTGGCTAGGGGACTGGTCCGTGTTGGCTACGGAAGAACCATTTCTTTGTGTGTAGTTTGTAGGTATTTCCATTTCAACTTGCAAAACCTACGCGATAATGTTGATAAACTTGGCTCATTCTAATATATTAGTTACGTTTTTTACACTTTCGCGATTTAAACACATTGATTATTTAGCGGGACTTTGATGATATTCAATTAAAACGTAGAGGAAATATTATTACTAATTATGTCGCGAAGTTCAGCTAAATCTATACTATTAAAAAATAGTAAAGTCAAATTTTCTAAAATCAAAAATATTTAAAAACAAACTACACACATCGACTAATTAAGGGCTTCTGAAACCAAATCCGTCGATATTTGTTTGTTTGGGCTTCACGCAAAAACCAGCGGGTAAATTTTGGTTAAACTATTACAGTCTTAAATATACTATTCCGACTTAAATACTGCGGTATGTTTCATCAAAATTGGTTCAGTGGAATTAAGAATACAGCTTGATCCCTGTTTTAGTAGCCGCTGTTAAGGAACGAGAGGTCAAGTAAAAGTGGTTATAAGGCTTTTTATATGAATCTATGATAGTGTCCTGATTTCTCATGTAGCGGACCAACAATATTCACCCGGGCGGAGCCGCGGGCAAAAACACCCCTCTGTAGGTCACCCTCAGTGAACCGGCGACTTGTTGGTGTTCTACAGAGTGCATGTAACATTGGATGTCTTTTGGCTGATGATGATCATGCTCAACCAGTACCCTTCTAGAAAACTTGTAGGGACACTTGTAATGAGCAAGGCTGATTCCAAGGTGAGTAAAATGTATGTATGAGCGAACAACATGTATGACAGATCAGTCACTGGACACTGGTCCGATTGAAAGGAAGTCGTCACAGGAGTCATTTGGAATAAAAAATTGCGGGTCAACTAGTCAAAGGAAAATTAGTGAAGGACCATAATATATACATACATATATCAGTGTTAAGAACTCATTGCCCATAAGAAAAATCTCAAAAAACGACTGCGTAATTGATTTACTAAAATCGATATGCTGTCTCCTCTAGAAAAAAGTCATTTACATTGGCTCGGCGTGGTAATTACTCACCCCTCTACTCATATCAAGTTGCGTCAAATCAAGAATACAAAGTTGAACGGGCGATTTGCAACAAAGATTCGCTTAAATTGTTTATCTATCGTGATGAGTAATTTAGTGTTGTCCCACATAACCGGCTTGAATCTATATGATCGTCATACCCAGCGGCTACGAGCCGCTTGCATCCAGCGGTTCATCACCATCATCCCAAGTCCATATACGTCCCTACTACAGGGACACGGACCTCCCTTTATCAGGAGGGGTACTAGGCTGTAGTCTCCCACGCTAGTCTAGTACGGATTGGTAGACCTCACATACCCATGCGGGCATGCAGGTTTCTTCAAGGAGTTTACCTTCTCCGTCCACTGATTACCTTGACCTTAATCAAGTCATCGGTCGACCTAGACAGAGCTCAACTCACACCGTGCTTTGNTCCACTCCACTGATTACCTTGACCTTAATCAAGTCATCGGTCGACCTAGACAGAGCTCAACTCACACCGTGCTTTG
>WUAW01020178.1:8983-27693 GCA_017165845.1 Thaumetopoea pityocampa | reverse complement strand
ATGACCTATTGTCGTCTAATCCCCATAGCTTCCATAATTTCTGCAACGACTAGTGTCAGTATGACACCAGTCGGAAACCAGATTTACGTACCTTACAAAACACGGAAGCATGTTCATAAGGTTCAAGAAATAAACCGCCCAATAAAATCAACACGAGGTTTTATTAACTTTATCTAATAAATGTGGTGCAATTAACTATTTAGGTTGTTATATTTCATTCTTTGAAAATATTTTTCAAATCTGCTTCAGCTATAATTTGTCCGGTAACCGATTCTGGCTTCTTTGCGTTAACTCGCGGTTTGGAGGATTCAATTTGTCTTTCGCTTCCGACAGCTTGCGCTGCTTTCTCTATTAATTCATCTTCGGGCACTCCTTCAGCTTTTAACTTCTCATATTGTTGGACTAGCCGTTTTGTCTGGGTATCTGTCTGGCTTATAATATTTATTGCTGCTAAACCATGCCTGTTTTCGTGAAACTTTCTGTAAAGGTAATAAAAAAAAACATGAATTTAATGTACATAGATAGATCTTGTATTACCCTAATAGATTCAGAGCTATTTGTATGCATCACTATTGATAAATACGATTATAAATTAGCTACAGTAAAAGAAACTCGAGTGGAAACGTCAAACAACTATTTTACGTTCTATAAAGTTTATAGACGAATGAAGTGTGAGAGATAATTAAAAAATACTTATGCTCAATAGGAAGCAACAACGCTTATTGTAGAGGCGATTAGAGGCCACAAAAACATTAATAAACATCAATACCTACGGGTGAATCTGAGATTCATTGTGTATAGATGCTGTGATCAACATTTCGATATGTGACACGGAAGGAGAAATTGTGGAACACTTGATGTTCTGATGTGATACGTTACCCGGAAGGGGGATAGATGGTCTAGGGCTTACATATGCCAAACCAGAAGACTATCCGCTTTTCAATGTTAAGGCAATCTGCAGCCTCATGTAGGCTGTATTAAAAAAAGACGCTAACTAGGGCAGTACTAATGATACTACAGGGGCACGGACCTCCCCTGATCAGGAGGGGCATTAGGCCGTAGTCCACCACACTGGCTCAGTGCGGGTTGGTAGACTTCACACACCCATGCGGGCATCCAGATTTCCTCACGAAATTTTCTTCTCCGTTAAGTTTTTTGGTGTCTATAATGTAGACCGTATATGAATAAATCAGTGAAATAATTGAAATAAATCAGTGGTACAGGACCGGGATCGAACTTACGACCTTACGATCGCAAGCCATGTCTGGCACCCACCACTACTCTATTATAAAATTGTTAAATGTCAAATTTTCAAAAATCAAATATATTTAAAAACGAACTACTCAGATCCACTGATTAAGGGCTTCTGAAGCCAAATCCATCGAGAATTGTTTGTTTGTTCGGGCTTCAGGCAAAAACCAGCTGGTAGATTTTGGTCAAACTCTTACAGTCTTAAAGGTACTATTCCGACTTAAATATTGCGGCATGTTTCATCAAAATCGGTCCAGTAGAATTGAAGATACAGCTTGATCCCTGTTTTAGTAGCCGCCGTTAAGGTACAAGAGGTCAAGTAGAAGTGAATCTAAGAATTTTTATATAAAACTATGATGATTTTGTCGGGATTTCTCATATAGCGCAAAACTGGCATTCACGCGGGCGGAGCCGCGGGTAAAACCTAATACTAAATACTTCTCTTACTTCATGTAAAACTAATTGGTAATGTTACTAATTAGAGGACCGGTCACGGGACGCGGTCGTTGGAAGTGGAAGCGGTGCTCATCGGCAAAACCTGGAAGCGGCTAGTATCTACGAATTGGTTAAACTTAAAAATATGATTATAAAGCCACTTACGCTCTAATAACATCTTCGGGATACAGGATTTGTCTGATAGGCTTAATTTCTGGTTTAGGCTTAGCAAACTTGGGTTCTGAAATTGGTGGAAATGCCTTGTACACATCAAACCACAAAGGTCTATCATCCAACTTCATTGCACCTCGCGTAAGAAGTCCTGCTACCCTGTAAAAAGATGAAAAGACTGCCATTACGACGATCATTGGGGTAGGCTATCATACGCCTAAGTCACAACTGCATAAAAAAGCATGTAGTGTTTTCAGGCTTTATGCAGTTGTGTTTGTTACCATAAGACTTAAACGGTTATAGTCCTAAACCGATTGAGTATGTGTATGCATTCGTATCCTGAGATTGCCCGGCATATTGACGTTTTCGTTATAAATATTTTAAAATTAATTCATCATCATCATTCATCATTATCTGCCTGTGGAAGCCCACCGCTGGATTTAGGCCTCTCCCAAGGCGCGCTACTTTGGCCCATATTCGGCTGCACGCTTCTAGTAGCTGCCAGCCATTTTCTACAGATCGTCGCTCCATCTAGCCGGGCGGCATCGCACACTACGTCGCCCAAACGTGGTACCCACTGCAGAACTCGCATGCTCCAACGATTGTCGGTTCTGCGACGAATATGACCAGCCCACTGCCACTTCAGCTTGTTTAGTTGATTAGTTATATATTAAAATTATTTAATATATAACTAATCCAGTTATTTATCGAACTACATAATCAACTAGTTTCAGATTTTATAATGAAATAATAGATTTTATTTCAAACATATAGGAACTTTCCGTTACTACTGTCTCCTATCAAATTTATTTTAAACATCAAATAAAATACATAGTGCATAACCCACACGAGAACTAAAAATTCTTGCACTTGCATGTGCAAAGATACAACCATTTTTTTTAATTTAAGTTTTGTTGTGTAAATTATTGGTGGCTGGTTATACTAAGGTTTTGGGTGGATACGTTAGATGTTAATCTCAGGTCTTAGTATATTCTTTTTAGATTGGTGTTGGAAGCTTAAAATTTAGCCTTAGAACTTAAAATAATGTATGATTTCTGATGTATTAATATAATCAGCAATCCCCTGTACTTCTATAAAAACAATGTAGAGATATGAATATAAATCAAGATTTGGATAATAGTAAACTGCTGGTCCAATGTGGCTTAGGGTGGTACGTGATCGAGCAAAATGGAAAGCGTTGTAGGAGGCCTTTGTGTCAAAAGTACACGTTGACCGGGACTGAAGTGCAGAATATTTTTAATCTATCTTTTTATTGTATTGTAAATTGGTCAATTAATAAAGGCTTATTATTATTATTATAAAGTGCTAAGAAGAAAGGAGCACTCTATGGTTCACATACAGAACCAAATTTTCATAAGTGTTAGGGAACTTAATTAAATAGCAATTATTCCCATTATGGCGACCAGTTTGATAGCCGTTCTTGAATATACAAGGTCCTGTCATGAACTATCGTGGCGGTGGCAGGTCTAACCAGACATAACACCTGTCTAGTCGGAAGATCTTCCTTTTCCGATACTGCCACTCCTGCCAAACATCCCAACATTGATCATCAAGATCATAATTTATCCTACTATACCCGTAATTAATCAAAATAATTTGCCTTACCTCTAATACAAATCTAAATAGCAGCGCTATAAGGGTTGCTTTATTCTTGTCAGATAGTGATGTTACATCCATATATTCATAGATATAAGAAATATAACAAATCAGTTCTCAGGAGAAGCAAGGCTTAGATTAACTCATAACAATCAAACAGTAGGTATATCAACTATCTCATTATCACATTACTAGCCATTTATCATCAGCTGTGAGTATATCCATCTCATATATAAAAACAAAAATTTCAATGACTGAACCAGTGACTGAAACGGCATGAGACAAAAATAAATATCGATTGTAAATTTATATTTGGTATCATGTAAAAATAATGGCATATGTAGATAACTATTTCTTTCGTGGTTACAACTGAAACTCGGCGCCAAGTAGATTCGACATTTTAACCTAAAGACATAATGTCTATATATTATCTTCTGATAGTTGATAAAACATTTATATATTACTAAAGTATTGAAACAATAGTCAAATAGAAACAGCTTGTACAGCTTATAGCTTGATTTAAACTAAACACAAAGCTATCTATATAACTATAAGTATGATTCTAGAATAGCTTTTGCAATTAATGAATGTCATCCATGTGTTTTGCAAAGGCATATGATTTGGAATTTACAAATTATATGCCTTTTATTAAATACTAGCTTTTGCCCGTGGCTTCGCTCGCGTGAATGTCGGTTCACTGCTACATGGGAAATCTCGGCCGAATCATATCATTCGATTTTTCATATAAAAAGTTTAAAAACCATTTTTACTTGAGCTCTCGTACCTTAATGGCAGCCATTAAAACAGGGATCAAGATGTACCTTCAATTCTACTGCACCGATTTTTATGAAACATGCCACATTATTTAAGTCGGAAATACCTTACCTTATTACCTTTGAGACTGTAACAATTTTATTTCCAAAATCTCCCTCTAATTTGTGTGTGAAGCCGGAACAAACAAATTAATAAACAAACTAATAAACATCGACAGATTTGGTTTCAGAAGCCCTTAATTAATCAATCTGAGTAGTTTGGCTTTAAATATCTTTGTTTTTGAAAATTTGTCATTTAACAATTTTATAATAGTATAGATTATGGAGAACTTTGTAGTGTTAAGTATTTAAAATAAGGTCTGGGGGTCTTACAAAATATGTACATAATGAAACAAATAGTCAAATTATAATGAATTTATAATGAAATTATAATTATTAAAAATTATGAATACTAAAATTAAACATTAAAATTAAATTCAAAGATCATTCTGCATAGCATGGAAGATGGTTCTTCGTAAGTTTTCCCAACCACTTCGTTTAGTCTCTGAAATTAATTTTTCTTGTAATTTTTTAATATCATTTTCTAGTTCATCAGCTAATTTATCCGTTTCTGTTTTATGATCAGTGTCTATTTCTTCACACCTAAGAAAGAACATTATTAAGAATATAATATGAGAATATAATATAGAATGTCTTATATATAGATATTCTTTTTGTAGAATGTAAAATGTATGAAAAAATATTTGATTGTTACAAATAATGTAAAATGTAGGAAGGTAATGTATACCTTCCTACCTATATTTTACTTTATTCCTATACTGCATATCTATATAATACATTCTTATATCTTATGTAATACATTCTTACTGTTTTTTGAAACAGCTATAAATGTCTTTTAATGCTTTGAGTTTTTGCTTATAAGCAGTGCTAGCCTGTTGCATGCACTTGATTGCTGCTCCAGATAAATGCTCTAGCTTCCGTTCATTTTCTTTCATAGCACTCGAGTCAACTTCTAATTGAGCTATGATTTCTGAGAGATTTTTTAATAGACTATCAGTTGTTTCTTTCCTGTTATAAAATAAAATCAATTAAAATCTATCTGTAAAATATGTTTACACTGTCAAAATTTGAACATAAAAATACAAACCTAGTTTCTAATTGATGACTCATAACATCCAAAATTTTTTGGCGTGATACTTTACATGCTTCTACATTAACTTCCAATTTTCTTTTCTTTGCAGTGGCCTGATATTGGCCTATTATCTTAGAAAGCTCTTCAACTTCATCATTTTCATCAGTTTTTGTAACTTGCTTTTTTGGCAACTTCTTCGATTTTGGCGAATTTTTAATAAACTGAGATTCATTTAACAGGTCATTTAAATCTTCAGATAAAAATTTAGATTTGTTAAGTTTCTTCGCCATTTCGAAGAATAGGTAAATTAATACAATATTTCAGGATAATTATCACACACAAAACAACGTTTCGGTTGATTCGGGCTAAAATTCTAAGCAATTTCTATTCTTTCCCGCGCTGTCAAATTTTCTTTTTTCTTTCACTTAACTTTTTAAAATATTATTTAATAGCGGTTATGTATTTAGTGTGAAATTAAAAAAAAATATTTATGCAACGGTACATACCTTGTGTAGATTGTTCCTATTCTTTCAAGTCTGCTACTAGCCATATTGATGTATTAATAATAATGGCAATCGTTAAATTTATATAAACAGTTTTCACCTACATTAACTGAATATAAATTTTAACAGAATGGGAAAACAGGAATTTATAAATATTTGACAATACAGTGAAAATCACAGACTAGGATTTATATATATTAAATTCTCTTTGGATTTGTACATACGTTACTCTATGATTTGTACCTACGAATATGAAAAGCTCTTTGTGAAAAGTAACATCAGTGTTGCCAGATGTATTGAATTTTTATCTGTAGTAGAAACTGATCAAATCTTTATGCTATTTTATTCAAGTATGCACTTATTAAATTAGAATACATATAAAAAAACAACGAATTTTCAATCAAAACTTAAACATTTTCAACGAACGAATGAATCTTATTATTTGTATTAAATCATAAAAAAATAATAATATTTTTTGTTAAATTTCAACAATAATTTATTATCAATCTCTAAACTACAGAAAGATTTTTCACCAATCAATTAGTTTGCATGCAACAGACCTGCAAAGAGTATATATTGTCTATTCTGTTGTTTTGTATTTATCACAGACGTATAAAAGGAAACAGACCTAACACAAATTCACAAACCATGGATAGGAATAATTTAATATCTTCACTCCTGTTACTCCAATTAAAGGTCAATAATATTATCTCTTTCTTTTTGCTGTAGCAACATTAACACGCTCATAGATAAAGTTGAAATAAAGCAGTCGTTTAGTATTATATTAATGTACTCTGTGGTCGACATATTCTTAAGCTGCAAATAAGTGACATATGGCGTCAAAAATAAGTGACAAGTGTTTTCTTTTTTGCCTACATTTTCTGCGAATCGTTGTGTTTATGTGCTCTTTGGTGCTAAAGACCATAGACGTAATAAAAAAGTACAGATACCGTCTCCTGACCTAAAAAGTGAAGCATCCCAAAGTAAGTCAGTTCGCTATACGGACAAGCCGACACGCAACATTCACACCATAGTAAGTCTACCGACAGCGCAGTGTGATAAAGTTGTCGAAAAAAATAAATAATGCGTCGTGTCGTCGTGTGTGGTGAAGAGCTGTAGGAGTCATAGTAGTACAAATAAAAAAAGCAAGGGATCATTTTTCATAGGTAAGCAAGTAATTTCTGATTAACTAATCGTTTTCATTTAAATTAATCTATCAAAACAATAAATCGACCGGTGTTGCCATAACTCACATTTCCAAATTAGCCTATACGTGGGAGATAAACTTTCTTTTGTTCGCTTGTAATTCTTACTTAATTTATATACCTAATTTTGTTGAAATAGACATATAAACTTACATTCTTTTGACATTACTGAACAACCACTAACAATTCATACCTTTAACATTTTTTAGATTTCCATCACAGAATAATAAGAGAGTCCACAACAGAAAGCGTATGGATTCCACCTAAATCCAGTGTAATATGCTGTATACATTTCGAGGAGAGTGATTTATATACTACTAAAGATGGACTTCTTTGCGTTGTTGCCTACGCTGTACCAGAAAAGGTACAATGCAAAAAATATTATACTTTGTTTTAAAAATATATTTTGTAAAACGTAACCTTTTTTTAGTTTTTATATGAGACATCAAGTAATCAAGTTCAACAATCTGATGAAGGAAGTACATCCAATGTTTTGCATGAGGTAGGTTAAAAGCAATAAACATCTACTCACTTCTTGCTGTAATGTATATTTAAGTACCAAATCATAATAAATTTTTTTGACATCAAAAATTCTTCAATCCACTGAAGCGAAATCTTACAGTGCTTCGAATGCGGTAGTTAAAAAACAATAAATATCTCTTAGAATATCCAATTAATCAATAAATCAAATATTTTTTATTGCACACAGTAAAAGTTAAAAAGAATTTAATCTAAGAAAACAAGTGTATAGGCGACCTAAAATATTATGTATTTATAATTTTTCTTTTTAGGTTCCTTTGGAAGCTTCAAACATTGAAATAGAGGAATTAGCTGAAGGAAATACTTCCAGTGCTTCGCATGAGGTGCGACAACTACAATGGCCGTCCGATCAAGGACTGTTATAAAAATTCCTGACATATTTGGAAGCAAGATGTTTGACAAATGGAAATTGTGTTTCTTTAGAAAGAATAGCTGTGCTGAACTGTTCTTCAGCGAATCAAGTAATAAATATGACAACTCCATCACACCGTCACAAAGAACAGGAGGATACTTCAAACTCTTCTATATCATTTATGAAAGAAATAACCAAACAAAATGATAATCTTGCACAACGATTAAATATAGAAGAACTAAAGGACTATAGAAAATATATATAATTGATTATAGGATGCCTGGGAAGAAGCATTTGTTATTACGCAATAAAAAACATTAAGTGTCTAAAATGTATCACATACATACATACAGTCACACCTTTTTCCCGCTGGGGTAAGCAGAGACCACTTCTTTCCACTTATTATGATCCTGACATACATCTTTCGCTTCTTCTACTTTCATCAACACTTTCATTAACATTGGTGCATTTATTTGGGCATTGTTTATTTAAATAAGTATGCACCTGTTTGCCCTACATAATAAAAGGAATATGTAATATTTCATGTGTTTTATTAATTTTCATCGATATCTATTTTAAATAACACAAGTTACAAATCAATGATCCATAAAATTTGAGATCCGAAGACAGTAACAAAACATATTTTTATTTCTTTTTAGTTAAAGAAATGGGACATTTTCTTCCATGTGGCAATCCACTTCACACTCACAAATAGTTACATGCCGCCATTGCGGTGCTTCAGTTGTTTCTCAGTGAGATTCCGTCTGGACTAGGCGCGGGAGAAATGTCACATTTTTGCGATTGGAACATTTGTATCTGGAACAGTAGAATGTTCCGGATCACTGATATGTTTCATTTGGAATATTGAGTCAAAGATATAAAATCATGGTTGTCTTGTTATGGCCAATGGAACGTCGCCGACTGAGGCTGAGAAACCGGCTGCGGTTTCATTTGAACTCAACAACAAACTGTTTTGTTTTGGTTAAATTCAAACAGACACACACTGAGGCAACAACAAACAATAATTAGGCGCGAAAGCAAAAACGACCCTATAGTATCGAAGTTACACACGCCTAGTCTGGACTATTTTATTACGTCTATGAAAACAGTCATCATGTTTTCATGCACCTTATGAATTTGCGGCCGCTCTGACTGCATCAGCTTATTCATATTATTAAATATTTCTAACGCAAATTCCAGAAATTAAATAGTCGTATTATTATATGGATTGTTTAATCTGAACAAGATCGAATCAGCATTCAGGTGATCTGTATGAGCGGCTCCGACAAAATTTTGTGCGTCATACTGTTCGAGAATATGGCACACTGCAGCTCTAAGCGAAAGCCACCGAGTTTGAATTGGATGAAGAATTTTATGCGACTTTAGATCTAACCACTGTCGAATTTCTTAGAACCCCAGTTTTTTGGCACTGTCATTAAAATAATTATAAATATCTCGTATGTGAGTTTCGGGTTTACTTGACAATTTTAAATGTGCATAGATACAAAGGGATGAAATGAGTGACATGCACACTTTAATATGGTACAAACATACAAATGAATTTTCGGCAATTAGATGGGATGATAATGAGTTTGGCTGTCCCATCATGGCATTAGCGACATCGATTGTACATTTATTTGTGTTCACTCAGGGCAGTAATTTGTATGGATAATTGGCATTCCTTTTACCAGCTCTGTACCTACTGGGAGATGTATGAACTGATGACTGATAACAGTGATAACACAGGCCGACAAAATTCGACGTAAGTTTGGAACCAGAATCTATATAGTGTACCTGAAGAAACTCATCGAACCCGAATCTGAGCTCAGAATTATTCATCACCCTAGGTTTTTGAGATATTCGAATCAAACAGGCTCAAAAACATGTCCTTTTGACGTTATGAAACAGGACAAGAAGTAAATAAATCTGCAGACTAGTTCGAAGTACCGTAAAATGAACTGAACAGACATCGTGGGGTGAATAGAAAAAAATCTGGGAATTTGACAAAATGTCCCCCTCGTTTAATTTTACTAAATAATTTAGACTCTTATCTCTGGTATCCGCGCGATTTTAGTTACCCTTAAAGGTCTAAGAATTTCATTTCCCCACGATACGAAAATAGGGTTTTTATATCTAAACAATTTAATATATTAAACACATGTATTCAAAAAAATTAAGTCACAAAATAGTACAACTCATTTAAAGTTTTTAATTCTAAACTTAAATATGTTCTCATTACTTATGAAACAATAGTACAACTCACTGAAAGTTTTTAATTCTAAACTTAATATGTTCTCATTACTTATGAAATAACTATATACAAGTTTGAAATAATAATAAAATCATAGAACAGCTTTATAATACTCGAGAAAATACAAATCAAGTGTCAGTACATATCTTAACACGGTGCTTGATAGGAAACAAAACTCAATATAATTTGGGATAAACAAATTACAACAAATTTTATAAGAAATAAAATTAGTGTATAGCTCCTAATATCCATAGCCCCTAGCGAAGATAGTTTTCAACAATCTTTAACGATAATATAAACGAAAAAAAGAAAAAATCGCAGAGATACATAAATATCATCATTTCAGTTTTTGTACAGCGTTCATATATACAGCGCGATCTTACAAATAACCTATATTCATCGCGTTTTCTTTCTCTTTAAATGTTTGTCTTCTATTCTTCAATTTGGAGCAGTCTGTGATAAAATTTTGAAAGTCTGCATTTTATTCTTGAGATCCAGCTTGAGATAAGTTATCCAAATTATCAAAGTACAACCTACTCACACTCTGTCTAATTGTATTCTACTCGGGAAGCTAAACGTTCATCATCCGATGATGCCACTTTGGATCTATTAGGCAAAGTATCTGTGAACTCAGCAGAATTGACTTCATCGGCTAACTACGAATTTTGCTCTGATTTGATGAATTATTAGTCTGCAAAATATTTACAGATTGCCTAGTTTTATCATCGTTACCTATATAGTTAGCGTTATCATAGTTGTATCATGATACTTTATCATTCGATTCTTGAGGAAGATCAGGGTTTGGAAGAAATTACTTTGGGTTGATCGAACCATTGAAACAACTTTTAATATCAAAAATTATAATTGAGTAACTCAATTCATTTAGACTGATTGAATCTCCAGAACGCGGGTTGTCAACCTCTTTCATTTATTTTAGAAAGATGTCCCTTAGTTTTAACGTTATTTTCAGTAATTAGACATAATAAATGTAAATTGAAACATGTATGTTTTTAAGTACGGACACTTAACAACAGATCATGTCTTTGCAAGTTGGCAGTGCCATTTAGTATTTCAAAAACAGCAATCGAAAATATTGTGATCGAGGTTTACAGTACAAATTGAATAATTTTAATGAAAGCACTTTAAATTTCCAAATAGTGAAGATATTAAGGAAATCCTTAATTTATTTTTAAACGAAAACAATTTCCACAGTGGTGTGGAAATCTCGATTGCAAATGATGTCATAATGCTACAAATATGGGGTAGAACGTACTATAGTGACTGAACCAGAGTATCGGCACAAAACAGATCGCCAAATAAATAACGGTTTAGGGAGGCTCCAAATAATATTTGTAATTATTAACCCAGTTACTGCCTAGCGTGTCCATATGGACACAAAATCATGTGCTAAACAAAAACGTAATTACGGCTACCCTAAACATTTTAATATGGCAATTGTTTCTAATTGCTGTCAATAGACTCGGAGATTTCTTGGGTTCATTTTCTATTTTTTCTATTCTCTTAGCCTAATCCATGTAATTTATACACAAAAATAAAAAAAAATGAGAAAAAATAATTCGGGCATTACTGGATTAATTGTAATTCGCCTCTTTTTTAACGTTTTTATTAGTTTCACCTGTATGTATGTAACGGAATCTTTAAACTCGATTTTTACCCACTTTAAAAGATCAGATTAATTTGAAATTTTGCACATTTATCAAGGACTGATGACAATATAATAATTTAATAATTTTGTTCTATAATAAAAAAAATTGTTAAAACTAAAAAAGCTATAAAAGCGTGTTTTATAGTTTTTAAAACCATAAAACACGCATTTTTTGTCCATAATCTTATTTAATATTCGAATGACGATGAAATTATTTTTTTGTAAATAGTGGCTAAATTACCTTCCATTTAAATATTAAGCTTATTATAAGTTTATGAGTAAGTCCGGTTTTGATTAAAACTTATGCTTAAATGACTTACTTGATCTATTATTATTCTTTGCTATAATATCGAGTTCTCTATTGTGTTCGCTTGTTAATCGCCGCGTGAACGCACGCTGTATACATATCGCGCACCATTCTGTATTGGCCCGCGATCGTATCTGGTTTGGACAGCCCTGCGCTATATCATAGCGCGCTAGAAAAATATAGTTTGAAGTCCATGGCGCGCTTTCATAATATAGCAGATTTGAACACTACCACGCAATGTTCACGGGATAATCGGCGAGCTTCAACTAGGACACTTAAAATATATTTGTAGACTTCATCGCACAATTCGAAAAAAAACCCACAAAGATCGATTAGGGTATTAAAAGAATATAATTATGTTCGTACGAATAATGCGATGCGATCATCGTTTATTTGTGCGAGCGTTGATCAATTAGGACGCCATCTTGCATGTTACTGGAATTGAAATCTGAAGGAAGCTATAGTCAATTAATATATCTATAGTCATTTTTTTTTATTATGGTTCGGCAAATAAATATAGAAAATAATGTCACTATATTATTATATTGTGTAGCCACAGAACTGCCACAAGGATATTGTAAAAGTTACGCAAATTAAGTTTTATTTTAAATATGAAATTTAAACATTTTAAATTTTATTTAGGTTTTATTGAATCGTATATACTACTTACCAAAGAAAACAAACTCAAAAAGTAAATTCAAAAGTTTGACCTGTTTACATTTGAAGTACTTCGTTTAAAGGACATCCGTATATTTTAAAAAAACAAGTGTTCAAGATTATTTCTTGAAAATTTTATGCCTAGGATTTAGGACATATGCATGTCTATTTTGGCACCTTTATAGTAAAAAATATGCATCCTAGCGATCATAAGAATCTTTTACAATAAAAGACACAATAATTTACATAGTCTGGGACGATTAAGTTTACTTAGTCTTAGGAAATATTTGTACAATATTGCCGTGAAAGAAAAATTTTATTTCTAATTCTAAATATAACATTTTCGTCGGGCCGTATGAGATTTTGCATTAATGCTACGATTGCAATCGATGTTTCCTGAAACATCTCTTGTCCGCTTGTCTTGTAAGTATATCGGACACGAAGTTTCTGTGAGTGAACACACGGAGTATGTCCTCACGTGATTCTGCAATACCTTCACATACAATTTTACTTCTTTGTATGTTACCCTATAATAAAAAGGAAACATTGCTACAGTAAAAGGTATTAAATTAACATACAGATATCAGTTTGGAAACGTTTATGTGTTTGTATGTCTGTACACACAGTGGCTAAAACTGGAATAAACCAGTTTGCGCTAGCTACCAGGCGCCTCGCACTCTAGCATCAGTCGCTTATAAGTAGCGTTAGAAATATAGTTATACATATTAAATTACGTTTAATATGTATTATATTAAGTACATACATATAAAAATAAAAAATATATAAAAAGTATTTATTTTTCTGCTCACCGTACACTACTACAAACACAAAAACGTCTCCAAGTTGATTTGGCTGTGCGACATGAGTCAGAAGTGTCATCAGCTAACTTCATCAAGCCGAACTTTATCGAATGAATTGCAACTACAAATCTATGTGAATATCCTAACATTATAAATGTGAATGTGAGTTTGTTTGTTACACTTTCACGCCTTAATTACTCAACCGATTATCATGAATTGTTATTTACACACATTGTCACGGGTACACAGGACATAAGATACCGTTAATCCCGAAAAAAATTGGACCCAAGGTATAGAAAAAAATATATTTTCAATAATTTCTGACATGTATTTAAGGGCATTAACGCGAACGAAGCCGCGGGTAAAAGCTAGTATAATATAATAAAGAAAAAATTTAACCTTTTTTTATAAATTGAAATTAAATTTTTCATTATTTTACCAAAACTGTTTACCTTAAGTAATTCTAGTAAACTGTGCGAGTGCGGTTGAAGAGCGGAGAGCGCTCGTCCGGATGCAGTTTCCAATGCTCGCAGAAGGCCTGCTAACTGTTCGCCGACATCTGACTCCAGTGACATCTGTCCGAAAAAAAAAAACAGTTTTCATTTTGTTAAATCTGTTATTCTTGCTTTCTCTATAATATACATAACCTAAGAGGCAAAGTAAATTAGCCCCCTAGCTTCAGTTGACTTCCTACAATCGTTAACGCTAATAGAAAAGAAAAAAATGTATTGGAATGACATTTCTAATCGCCAAGTCACCCGTGTCTTATCGATTTGAAGTGTCATTCCATGAAAGTTTTTTCGTTTCTATTAGCGTTAACGATTGTAGAAAGTCAAATTGGCTAGGGGGCAGATCTAACATCTCTAATTCTTTACATAATAAGCCCTTAAAGTACATATGTATGCATTTCTTACTTAGCTTAATTTTTCTCTTGATATTTTCAGTTTTCTTTAATTTAATAAAAATTTAATACCAGTATGAAATGGCGAGTAGTCAATATTTACATACACGCTATACGGTGCTGGCATAATATAATAACAGCATCACTCTTTCTTCTGGTGGATGCTGTGAGAACCAGCAAAAGGATGTATCAGAATAAACACACACTCAAGACACCTGCTAAGAGTGGAGATTATGGGAAACCTATCCTTTTTAAGAAGGAGTCATGTTCACATATTCAATTGGCGGCATTTGGGTCGCAACAATGCCCAACATGGAATGTACATTTGCGTCAGACGAAATAGCGAGAGAAGGGAAGCTGGCTGATATCTACGTATTGTTGGGACTTCGTCGACATTATCTGACATATTTATCGATATTTAGACGAGACAAATAGTCGTGAATATTGCTACTAGATGTCGCGCGACATATTCAAAATACTTGTCCTCTAAGGACTCAAGGAACTCATGCAATGGGTTCAATGAGTTTGTGTAAAGGCGGACGTATGTAATATCAAGGTAATGTCTAATAGATAACTATTATATAAAGGATAACCTTTGGATGACAGGCTGATAGTTGATAGGATGATAGATAGGCGTTATTATGCTACTGAACGATAAATTTATGTACAAAATATTCAATCACTTCCGCATTACTTTACCATTTGTACAACACAACATGTCAAATATCCAAATTGACTTCATTTCCATGTGCATATCGATACAAGAAAACGTATTTGCAGTAACTTTTGGCGACCTACTTCCCTATATACCATATACCACGTATCCTCAACAGAAAGCGCAAATTTTGAATACCGACATTGACACAGAAATGTGACTTAGCGTATATACAACGTGTCCACATCAACCGCCGGGGCAGTGGCAGGCCCCGCCAGACATAACAGCCGTCTGGCCGGAAGATCTTCCCTTTTCCGATACTGCCACTCCTGCTACAAAACCTAAACTGGTGACATTTCGACGTGATCACCAACGTCTTCATTAACATCACCTTTGATCATCCATCTCGCTATAAACTAAAATCCAACTTTTCACTAGAGCTGAAAGTGTCCTAAAATAAATATAAAACAACTTTTTAAGTAGGTAAGATACATACAATATGGATACTTTTTGGTAAAATGTATTCATATATTTTATCTGGTTAAAAAGCTATGATTTTAATTCGATTTTGTGATGGCTCTAGTGAAAAGTTGTGTTTTAACTACTTAGAGCAAATGCGTTTTCTCCCATCGATGTGTTCAACAAGTTCAATCAATGATAGATTACGACATGTGAGAATGTACTGTGTAAGTTAAGTGATGAATGTTACCAAATCATCCATTTGAGCGGTGAGGTGGTGCACCTTCCAGCCTTCGGCGCTGGTGAGCACGTGTTTCTGGCTGGCGATGGCCACGATGTCGTGGGCGCGCGGCTCGCGCCGGCGCACGTCCGACGGTCGGATGAAATGGAGGGCCGTACTGCGCCACCCAAATACGTAACTGGAGCTTAGCAGTGGACCTGCGCCATATTGAATTTACAGATACACTAGACCAGGGGTGGCCAACCGGTCGATCGAGACCGACCGGACGACCGTGTCTATTAGTCGAGTCGATCAAGCAAGCAAAATAAAATATGTAAGATTAATATACCTAATAATAAAATTTATATGTAAAAAATATGTAGAACATCTTGTATCATTTTTCAATCGACATTACATCATGTTATTTATTAAAAATTTCAAGTAATATGTAACTGGTAGATCGCACAGGGGTTTTTCAATAAACAGTAAATCTTGGATCTAATCAACTTGGCCACCCGTGCACTACAACAAATAAAAAAAAATGTTCCAAAAAGTCATATACGCAACGCCTTTATGGTTGCGAGTGAGGTGAAAAAGGTGTGTCAGATTCGCATGAGTAGTATATGGCAAGCTATAGTTTCTGGTCACCCCCTTGGGATACTGATACTAGCGTGAGTGTATGTAGTTATACTAATTCCATCACCTAGTCGAAATAACTAGTTGAAACCCTTGGTCGAATTTAAAGTTATACTACGAAGCAGTTTTAGCACCTGGTCAAAATTATATTTATCCTAGTTGTAACATCTGATTAAATTATTTGGAATACTTGGTCAAAATTAAAGTTATGACAACACTGCAATCCATTGTCAAGTATTATTAATGAAATAATTTCAAATTAATCATGGGAGGCAAAATTCAAATAACTTTCCTTAAATTGTAAATGATTGAATTGTGTGTGAATTTGTAAATGTATTGGGACATTGTCGCAATTCATAGGGCTTTACTCCACTATCTTTTGCAAATGAAAATTAGTGCAAGCTTTAGGTGGTAGGTATTTTAGATCATACGGCTAATTATAGAAGGGCCAGAAGCCACAAAGGTTCTATAGGACTCTTACTGGGCCCGATGTGGGTTTAGACCCACATCAGTGTCCACTACGCTTCAATAACTTGTTATCACATACCATATGAAATACGTTGGGGGTCAAGTGGTGCCAAACACGATTTGCTATTGAAAAGATCGTGGATTCGATACCGGTCCCGTATTCATGTATGGTCTACATTGTAGACACCAATGTACTTAATGGAGAAGGAAAACTTGCGTGAGGAAACCTGCATGCCCGCATGGGTGTGTGAAGTCTACCAACCCGCACTAGGCTAGCATGGTAGACTAGGGCCTAATTCTTCTCCTGGGATGGGGAATCCTATGGATGGGGATGATGATGTTATATCAGTATTGTTGCGCTGTGTATACGAATCGCAGCGATATCTGTTATTGTACAGTGGAATACAGATCACAACAGTGCCATCTGTCGTCGAATAGTGTAATCACTGCAACCATAGCGACACCTCGTGTAGAGTGTCGGAAACTTAAAATCTAAAACACTTTTATAGTAATCAGATGTTTCGCGATACTTCTAGACAGTGTATTCAGATCATTCGAAAACTTATATAAGGCAAGCCGCGTGCGGCGACGAGGGTGTTGCGACTTGTATCCAATGCGATAGTTCTATAAGTGATCAGTGAGTGATATTCTGTTATTTCCCAGATTTCATAGTTTCTAAAGGTACGTAAACAGTGGGTTTAGGCTGGTCCCACAATAGCACTGATCGTAGCAAGGACTGTGTGCGCTTACCGGGTGAAATTCATGCCACAGTAGCATACCCCGCAATAACAGCAGACCCTGATTTAGGTTGGCATAATACCAGGATGAATATGAAACAAGAACAACGTAGTACTCACGTTTAGGAGGAGGGTTGAATGTGGCAGGCGGAGGCGTGGGTGGCGTCTCGTCTCCTTGAAAGTCACACTGTCGCACTTCACTGCTTAATCTACAAACCATTTACACTCATCAGTTTATTGAGGTCTACTGCTGGATAAGCCCACAGAAAGAAATTCTTTTACGATTTTTCTATTACGATTTACGATTTTTTTATATCATAAATTATTTAGGGTGAATAGTTTTTCAATATATAATAATAAAAATATTACTTTTATTTATTTAATACGTCGTTGATAATGGGTACCAGTCCTGTATCTCGCGGTGTTCACATGACATATATTTACGTACATTTGTTTCCTGGGTTTTTTGCGCGGTGACAGGTCTTGCTCAAGGCGCGGCGGCTCATCATCAGGCGCGGGCGATGAGGAAGCGCTGATGGTAGTGGAGCCACCGGAGCCTTCGCCGCCGCCCGCAGGCACGTCTTCCCAACCAGGACCCGCACTGCGAGTGAACGGACCTGCTAGCTTCGTCGGCGACCTGTCGCATAAGTAACTACTCATCATCCAAAACTGCTCCCATAGTATTCTCCGGCACCACTTATTCTGTGGTATTATAATAAATGCGAAAGTACGACCGTTTTAATGTACGTCTGAAATAATATCGCTGATATACAAAAGTACATGG
Organism: Thaumetopoea pityocampa; assembly: GCA_017165845.1. Taxonomy (NCBI): domain Eukaryota; kingdom Metazoa; phylum Arthropoda; class Insecta; order Lepidoptera; family Notodontidae; genus Thaumetopoea; species Thaumetopoea pityocampa. Next base: position 9,173 of record WUAW01020178.1, on the reverse strand, counting down.
TGGACTAGGGGTGAGAAAATCCCTAGACCACCGCGAACGCACGCACCGCGGATGTATAATGGCGTACCCCGCGGTCGGAAACAAGGGTCTAGATCCTTAGTTCTCAAAGTGGTCCAGGAGGACCTCCAGGGGTCCACGGGAGACTCGACGGGGGTCTACGTTGGCGTACGCAAATTTCCATAGTTAGATC